>JAWNKY010003332.1:0-16264 GCA_035041765.1 Drosophila algonquin
TGGCAGTCCACGAAGACAACGTGCCACCACAAATGTGGCTAATAGGAAAAGTGGAGGAGGCAATCCCAGGAGCGGACGCGAAGGTTCGCGTGGCGAACGTAGTGTGGACTAAGGCCGGCTTATATAAGCGATCCATCCATCGATTGGCGCCCATTCCAGTGGAATGAAGCCAATGTTTAGGCTGTCAACGCGGCCGATGTTATGGCAATTACGTTGCCTATAGTATTAGTATAAGTAAATACTGTTAGACTTGTGAGAATTGAAATGTTATGTTGAAATGTTATATTGCCTCTTATAGCAACGAAGCTCATGCTGGCAGCGGCTGCTCATGAAGGGGGCGACGCTGTCAGAATAAAACACTTATAATTTGAAGTCGAAACAGCGCACAAGGTTTTTCTGTCGGTCTGTCCGGTTTCCATGCCCACATATTAGAATCAACTGAGCTTAACAAACTCTGTTTAGTGCAGCATTTGGATTTGTACCAAACATAGTGGTTAAAAACGGTGGCAGCATAGCCGTTCTATATATTGGTACAAATAATCAGCAAAAATACAAAAATTCGTTCCTGGCTAAGCGAGTCCAAAGCTAAAATCAAAACAACAATAACAATTTGTAGCTCTTACTCTCATAAGCTATAAGCCGAAACACTCGAAACACAAAAAACAACTCATAACCGTGCATAAGCACTCTCGCGAGAGAGTGAGAATGAAACAGAGAAAGCAATGTCGAAAACAGCTGCTAAACGTGTGCGAAAAGAATCGACTGGTGATATTGCTGTTGGTTGTTGGTTGAGCTAATCAACGAACTGTTCTCTGAGCAGGCGAAACTAGTCGTAAAGTTCGTCGTCATTTCTGTCTTTAAGCCGTGGAATGCCACAAGACATTCTTTTCTGAATGTAATGTCCATATGCATGCCGATGATGTGCAATTAAATTGTTGTAGTCCATTGTCTAGAATTGATGAACGTGTAAGTGCAACTAATAATATTTAATAAGATTCTGTCTTGGAGACAGATAATTAAATCTATAGCTCTAACATATGCAGCCTTAAGAATTTCGTATCAAACACAGGCTAGGGTCCATGCATACAAAGATGGATAGTGAAAAGCTGCACCAAATGGATGAATACGAGCTGCGAAGACTGTTGAAATCACTGACGGAGCTCAAATATAATTTTTTTGTGGTACACACCAGTTTGGAGGAGTATTCCACAGCTAGAGTTGTCCAATTTCAGTGGAGAAAATACAGGGTGGACAAGTTTATATTCCATTTTCATAACTGTCATTGAGAGTAAACCCGAGCTGACTTCTATCGATAATTTGCAGCCAATGCGGTTATGTTTGAGCGGAGTGGCGTTGGACACCATCAGTTCGTTGGCTATGAGCCTTGGTAACTACAACACAAGATGCATGAACCACATAACTGTCAATTGTCAACGGTTCAAAAGTTTATCGCTGGATTATCGCCCTGTTACCTGCCGCACTTGCCAATCGAAGCACCACACACTTTTTCATTTCCTTCGTCCAGCAGAGACAGTCCAATCTGTTTCTCCAAATGAAGCCTGACAAACACAAATAACTCATGGTTGCATTGTCGCCCTCCCTGCCGGAAGCCTTTATATCACAGAGCCCATATGCTACGCTAATAGCTAACAGCGCTGAAACTTTCGTGCCATGTCGCACACTTTTGGACTCGGGATTTCAAATAAATTTTGTAAGTTATTCAGCTTCGACTAGCTTGTTTCAATCCAAAAGCCGCTGAGGATTGATCTGCTCATCGGAACCGGATTTTTCTTCGAGTTTGGACAAATATAGCTGGCGGCTGGATTATCTTTGCTACAGAAGAAACATCGAATGGATTCTATAAAAGCTAGAGCAACCAATTTTTGTAACCAGTCTCCTGTGAGATCACACTACTCCAAATGTGTTGCAAAATTTCGCCCCGCTTCCTTCCGCCCGCACAAAGAACGAATGTCTGGGGCGTTCACAATTTTGAAGATACGGGAAAACTAAAAACGCAGAATCATAGAGAATGACCATGTTTATCAGAGTGTTGAATCTGGAGCAGATCGGATCATTATTATAGCTACAATAAAGAAAACCATTTCGAAAGTCATCGTTCCCTCTCGCTCTCTTTCACACGCGACCCTGACTGTTTTGCCTATTCGTCCAAATGAGCGCCTATATCTCAGAGACTATAAGAGTTAGAGCTACCAAACTATCTATCCAAGCTTCTGTATGTGAGGCTGAGCTTTAGCTTTATATATGCATATATTGTAGGTCTGCTTGTTTCTATTGGTTGTTGACGACGCCGCTGTCGAAGAAAACATCCATTACTTTAGAATTGAATTCTGATTATGATTTACCGATGACGCATACCCATACCATATACAAAATTGTATCCTTTATATGCTATTTTTTTTTAATGTACTATAAACGAATAAAATGAACGAATGTTAATGTATACAAATGAAAAATGTATATCACATATAACATCAAATTATATTAATTGTCTATAGGGTATTAGTGCGTCGCGTTAATAAGCAACAATCAGCAAATAATTTTGTGGCTCAAGAAATCTTCTCAAAAGTATTTTGCTGGCAGTTTCGGCAGCTCGGCACACGTTTACACACATGTGTACTTACAGTTAAATGTGTACTCATACAAGCAAGCTCATTATATTTTTAGATCTGCGAGTGCACTGGAGTTCGTGCGAGCGAGATAGCGCTCATTAAAAAAACAACCCTGCCTACAAAACAGAATTGTATGAGCGTAAGACATCTTAGTGTTTTTGTATTTTCTTTGGTCTGATGTTACTGCAAACACTTTATTGAAATCTGGGTAACTGAAAATGTGGTCTGAGGTGATGAGTACTTTTAGTCTCTGAAATGCCTCGAGGTATTTCTCTTCCTCAGAATCTATGACGGCTTATTTCTTCAGCTTGATTGTCATAGGTTTTGCTATATTTGCTAGAAACGACATAGTCCTAAAAACGAATTAATCTGTTTGGTTGTTTCAGGTATCGGGAACCTAACTATTGCTAAAATCTTGTTTGGATTCGGTATTATTCTCTCTGGTGTGACTATATGACCAAGGAACCTTCTTAATAAATTCACATTTATCCATTTTCAATTTTAGGTTTAGGTCCTTTAACATTCCGAATACTTTTCCGAGTGTATTCGTAATGACCATGTTTTGTGAAAAACGCTGTTTTCGTAATTGAATTGGGTTCCATTGGGATTGGTTGGAAACCTTTAGCCAAGTCAATACTGACATTTTCCTAGTTTGTCTAGTATCTCATCCATCCTAGGAGTTGCGAATTTATCCTTGATGGTTATCTCACTGAGACCTCTATAATCTACAACGAGTCTGTATTTTTGCTTTCCTGAAGCATCGATCTTTTTCGGGATCATGGAAATGGGTGAACAGTAAGGCGATTTCGATTTACGAATTATTCCTTGCCCGATCATATCTTTTATTTGTTGATTAACTTTCTGGTCCTGGTATCTGGGCATACTTATATGGCCTCAGGTATACCGGATCTTCATGCTGGGTTTGTATGGTATGCTTGACGGTACTTGTGAAAGTCAAATTGTCCCCTTCTCTGTACTGCAAATCGTTATACTCATGCAAGACCTTTTTCAGCTTTTCCTTTTCTTCGTTGTTTAAATGTTCTAAGCTTAATTCTTTACTTTCCTTTAGTTCATTATCTAGTGCGGAAGTGAAGTATTGATCCAACTCTAAGGATGGGTTGGGATATTCAGAGGTGATCATATCCTTATTTGACGATATATCGTCGCATGCAGGTGTTGTTTCGCCTGCTTTAATAACTTCTCCGCCCGAAATGATTGGGAATGTTCTTCCTCCTAACCTTACCGTATTATCTCTGTAACTAATTACTGCCTGACTGGCCACCAGATATTCTCGGCCTAGCATTATAGAATAACTGCTAGAAAAGAATAGAATAGAATATGTAAAACTTTTGATCGGACGAACAGTTTTTTTTTTGGCGGTCTTATTATACTTTTTGTTAGGTTAACAGGTCCATTGATCGTGTGGACCTTTACTTTTTTTTTTATTTATTCTGATATTCGTGAATTTCTCCTTTATGATGTTAATAGAAGATCATGAATCCATAATATCTCTGAGTACTTTGTTATTTATAGTTATTTCTACAAATGATCCCCCTCAGTTTCTTCTGAGGTTATCTGATGAAAATTTACGTCCATTTTCATCTGATCGCTCTGGCTTTCCCTAGCTCTTTTAGTAGGTTGGTCGGCCTACTGCCACTAGTTTGGTTATTCTTGCTATGGTAATTTAAAGGATTTTGGGACTGCTCTTGCTGCAATGAATTTCGGAATTCTTGACGAAGTCCTTGTTTTTTATTGATATTTCGCGATGAATTCGTTTGTTCATGCAAATTCGGAGATTGTTGCTGGCTATTATTATTTGTAAAGTTTGGATAATAGTTTCCTGCATTCCTACAATTAGATTGCTGTTGTTTCTGCCAATTTTTGCTCACACTTTTCTCTTCTGTATTATTTTCATACAGCCCCTCTTCTTGAGCAGCTTTTTTTAGGTTTAGTATTGTTTAGGGTCATAAACAATCTATCCGGTAGCTTCCGGGATATTACATTTTTCACTCGATGAATTTCCGTAGGTTTCCTTTATAGTTATTGTAGTATAGGCGCCTTAGCAACTCCTCGTACGGTGTGTGGAGTTTCTAAACTCGTGGTTAAGTGCTGTCTTCAGTTTAATCCAGGTATTGGGTTGTACCATCTGTGATGTTCTCTGTGCGTCTTGGATATATTCTATTCGCTTGATGAATGAACTCAGTTGTTCATCATAAGCTGGCACTTGTCGGATCGACAACAGTGATTCAAATGAATTTCGCTCAGGATAGTTGGTGGTAATGCTATTTTGTAATTCTTTTGGTTTTGCTTTTAATTTGGTTTCACTTTTAATATTGTGCGTGATATCACTCTGTCTCATTTAATCACTCTATCTTTTAATCGCTGATCTCGGTGTTTGCTTTTTTGTAACACTGCTTCAAGTTTGAATTAAATCATTCTGGTATGTGTCTATAAGGGCTAGTGCTGGACATATGTATAACGTGTTATTGATATGTCCAATGCTTAACGTATACATAACGCATGTGTGGGTGTAGGGCATTATCGATATGTTACTATATACATATAACTAGATCTAATTAGTTTTTGTTTATCAATTATGTATATATATTCTTTTGACAAAACATTAAATATGTTAGATAAAGTCATAAAGTCAAACCCCGTTAATTTTGAAGCATTAAATAGTTATTAATGAAAACTAAATTTTCTTGTTAGTCCTGCGCCCGAATTATCGTAAAGAGACGCAGTTTATAAGGTCTAAGCCGTCCGTAAGATGGTATACTAATGGTTGGAAGGGTAGAGAAGGGGTCAAGGTCATCTGATTTCCCCGAGAACAACGATATATAACCAGACTAATTGTTAGTAGTAGAGTCCACTTCCTCTTCTGCCTCGGCTTGGCGTAGCCTTTGCTGCCACCACTCCTCCAGGTCCATGACCGGCTCGGACGGTGGACGCTGCGCCGCCTCCAGCAGTTGGGGCCGCGCCTCTTCTGGCGGTTGGGGCTCCTCTTCCACAAGTTCCACGCTCTCCTCGTCCTCGCTGCTCATCACCACCACGCTCCGGTGCCGGATCAATTCCATCACCTCCTCGATCCGTCGCCGCAGCTCCTGGGTGGCCTCACGCACGCGCTGCTCCTTTCTTGCTGTATTTCTGCAGCCTGGCACGCCTCTGCCACCGCCGCCACAGATGGCCTCCACGATGACGACGTCGTCGTCGTCACTTTCCGCCTCGGCCCCGCTTCCTCCTGGCGAGACTATCGGCGTGACGGTGTCTCCCTCGGATGGCGCCGGTGACACCAGCGGAGATGCCATGAGCAGTAGCTCGGGCGATCCGCCTGGCCGCTCTTCAACGTCCCCGCGTGAGAGCATGGCCGTCCAACGCTGACTATAAGAGCTAGAGCAACCAAACTTTCGCAACGCACAAAGAACGAAAATCTGTGGAATCCACAATTTTTAAGATAAGGAATGCCCAAAAACGCATAATCATGGAAAATAACCGTATCTAAAAGATTATCGAATCTTGATCAGGTCGAACTACTATTATAGCCAGAGAACAAATTTGATATTAGTCTCTACGCAACGCCTGCTTACTCATTTCCTCTGTCTCTCTCTCTTTCCCTCGCTCACACGTACACGCCTCGTATCAGTAGTTAGTTATACATGTTCATGTAGAAATGTAGAAGCTGATTTAAAAAGTATATGTAAACAAAAATGGAAACAGTTAACTTTTAATATATAAAAATCTAGCATAGGGTTCGACCTAATTTTTTGAAATTTTCCATTTGGGCCAAAATTTAATTCGTCTCTTTTGCGAACATATAGTAAATTACTTAAATCATAAGATCACATATATTTTGACTGAGTACCGGGCCTTTACCGCGGCTCGCAACTTTCCCCCTCGTTTTTTTTTATTACCTGCTGCAACCGCGAGGATCTACAAATTGCCCATTTACCATCGCGTGTCCGCTGCTATACTCGCGTTGTGGGTTCCATCGTTCCGCGTAACGGTGAATCCCTTCTTACTGATCTCGCCTACGGAAAAACTGTTGCCGCTCTCCCGTCCCACATGTCGACGTTGTGCATTTGTGTCGTCGTTTGAGCTGTGCTTTTGTTTCGTGAAACAAGAGGGCTGCTTCAGGACTCTTGACTCCCCATCCGGCTTGGCAAAGCCCTTCTGCACCGCGCGCTGTTCAGCTCGCCCCTCTTGTCCTGGTGAGTATGCTTGATCGGAGTGACTCTGTTCTAATTTCCACGTTTCCAGCTTGCCCGCTGCCTTCGACTGGAGCCGTCTGTCTCGAACCCGCCCACGATCTATTGGTTCTTGAACCTTTCGCCGGGTATGGCTTCTTGGCAGACCATTCCCAAACCAACTCCTCACGCCCTCGGTCCGAATCTGGCGAGGTGTCACCCTCATGCAGTGGCTCGGACGCGAGGATCATCCGACTCTTCGCCCGGTAGACCACGCATGAACGGCAATTCCTAATTAGCCTGGGTGCCCATATTGAAGCGTGAGCCTAGGCATTCCCCGGGACCCGGAAATCATCTCCCAGCGCGCCGCGCTTTGGGCTCCTCCTCCCCTTCTGGTTTTCCTGTTATCTATTGTGTGTCAGCTATTCAAGCCACTCACCTGCATTTCTCTCTTCCAGGTGCGACCACCGCATCCCTAACTTTAAGCTCGAGAAGAGATCATCCTGCTCGATGACGCTCCTCGCTACTGCCCCTCTGGCATTCAAGTCTCCTGCGTGGCATTACTCCCCGGTGTCCTGTGTGGCCCCTTTCCTTTCGAGTCCTGCGTGACTGCGTGCTGCTTGACCCATACCACCTATCAACCTTTGGTTTCCAAGACCTTCGGCTTAAATTGTAATGCCGCGCCTGGTCCTGAGCTGCTCTTTTCAAATTGCGCCGCACCAGCTAGAACAATTCTCTCAGTTTCTGGGCATTTTCCTCCGGCGTCTGCACCTCTTGCCCCGTACCGACAGTCTCTTTGATCCCTTTCGCAGAACTGGGATATCATCGTTTTCACCGTCCTATTCGCGCGCTCCGTCGGTGGCTTTGCGCAACGGCACCAACTCTGTCCATTTTGAGAAGCGGTCTACCATGACCAGCAACATTGATTTCCCGTGCTTCGACCTTGGCAAAAGTCCCACAAAGTCAGCACATACTGTTGCCCAAGGCTCCTCCGGGATTTGAGTCAGTATCTTCCCCGCTGCCTGCAGCTGACTTTTTATTTTGATTAATTTTGTTTATATTTTTTTTATTTTGTGAGGGTCTTAATGTCTAAAAGCCTATACTATTTGCATAAGTTCTCAGATGATCCTGTCTGTCAGGTCGATAGGAAGGATCCGTCGAAGCCGCCGTCGGTGTAAGGCTCTGGCGAGTCTCCTCGCTAGCGCGTTAGGGTGAGTCCCGAGCTTAGAGATATATCTCTCGGCTTGAGCGTTGATAACATCGCCGATGAGGGGGACACCAGGGTCTCTGGCAATATCCTTGTTTCGCAGAAACCACTCATCTCCAGTGATCCTGCGAAGAGTTTTGATCTGGAACGTTTGAATCCTTCATATGTGTGTCTTGGCCGTAATGCCGTAAACTTGCAGTCCATACTTCCAGACTGGTGCCAAGATTGCCTTGTAAATGTGCACTTTGTTCTTTAGTAATAGTTTGCTATTGCGGTTTAGCAACCAGATCATTTTGAAGGCCTTTGCCTCCAGCTTTTAATATACTAATAATACTTTTAACATGGCTTCTCAACGTTTGCCGGGAATCTAAGGTAACGCCGAGATATTTGTGTTCTTAGTGTTGGTTTACTTGGACCCCGTGCAAGAATACGCCTGGGCAGCTTCCTCTCCTTAAGGTGCGCGTTACTACTGCGCATTTATCAGGGTTGATGCATGTCCAGTTTTCGAACTTCTTTAGAAATTCTTTCAGAATGCCTGTTGCCTCGTAAACACACTCTGCTCTTGCCATCACGGTGTCGTCCGCAAATGTAGCTGATGTAAGTGTTGTACTTCGTGCCATACCCGGCAAACGCTTGTTGAATGTCAAGGTACGCTGCCACCACGTACAGCTTGCGCTGGAAACCTTGAAGAATGGTTTCAGTGACACGATGAAGTTGTTCAGGCGTACCGTGTCGAAGCCTGAAGCCAAACTGGAAATCGGATGACTTGATTGTCAATGTTATCATCTCCTGGGGCTGTCTTGGATTTGAGCTTTGTACGTTTTCTTTAACCTCCTGTAGCGTGATCGGAGCCACTAGGAGTTCCATTTGGTGAGGTTCTTCCAGTTTGCTAGCTACCAATTTGGACCTCCGTGCTGAAGCCGTCTGGTAAGGCTGGAACCTATCCTCCAGGTTAGATGCAAATGCCTATCCTCTGGGGATCTTGCCCACAAGCCATCTGTCTTTTTGATGAGGTAATTGGTGGTGGATTGCCTCTTGAATCGCCTAGTGAGTTTCCAGAGTCCGAAGTTGGAACTCTCGTCAGCAGTCGCTTCTCGTAGCATTCTGTTCATATCCTCAGCCCTCCTCGACGCCAGTTTCTTTCGCACTCTGTTTGCTATTCTTCTGTTTATTCTGTCCGCTTGCGGGTCTTTGGTTCTGATGAACTCCCTCCTGAGTCGTTTCTTTATTAGGAGTAGCCCTTCAATTTTACTCGAGGTGCTGCCTCCGTGGTCTCCAATCCGTACCGTCTGAGTGCCTTGTTGACCGCAGGTGGTAGCAGCTGCAGAAGCGTCACGGATTCTTGACACAAATGTTTCTATTGCCTCATATACTTCCTCGGTTGTTGTAAGGATGACTTTAAGATTGATCGATTCATCCAAAATCTCCCTGAAGACCTGGGTATTTGTGTTTGGGCACAGAATCCTTGTTCTGGCTGGGACAAAAAGGGAAGACAGGGCTAGTGTCGCTATTATCGGGATGTGGTTCGAGCTGAGCTGTTCTTCCCTTATTGACAAGTGGTGGTTTGGAACTGCTTTGTATATGTAGAGGTCAATAGCTGAGGGGGTGTACGCTCTCTTGGATGGATAGTAGGTTGGGTTACCATTTGCTAGTACCTGGGCGGAGTGGGTCGTTATCGCGTTAGATAGCGCTGTTTCTCTTCGATGCGCTCTATAGTTGCCCCACATACGATGCTTGGCATTGAAGTCCCCTCCGATTACTTACTTGTCGCCCAGTTGGGCCTTGACTTGGCTTGAAGCGTAGGCATTGCTCACACATCCGGACATACGTCCTCACATCCCTATGCATTCCAGGCCAGTAGTAACGTGCTGCGACCCGGGCTGCCGTCGCCATTCCACCGGCATGAACGCTCCTGGTTCATCGTGGTTCTCTCGCAGCACTCTCTCCCGTGACTGCCTAGGAACGCATAGCTTCCAGGAGGCGACCTCTTCGCTTCCCGCCTGACGCGGTATATGACGATACTGGCTCGATCCCTTTTCCACGTAGTCTGGATATTTCTGTGGCTCCTTCCTGACCCTTTCCTGAAACTTTTGGAGCCACTTATATGGCGACTCTGTCTTCGCCCTTCCTCCCCATCTTTGATCCTGAGGCACTGCTCCTCCAGAGGTTGTCGTGAGAAGGCGTTCGCCACAACGTTAAACTGCCCCTGTCGATATGACACCTTGAAGTCATATTGCTGCAGCTCCATTGCCCACCGGGCCACTATGCCTGACGAGCTTTCGATGCTGTTCATCGAATTCAGAGCCATGTGGTCGGTGACCACCTTGATATCCCTCCAAGTAAGGCTTCAACTTCCTTACGGCCCATACTATGGCCAGACATTCTTTTTTGGTAGCCGAGTAGTTCTTCTCGGCCGCATTCAGCGACCTGCTGGCATATGATATCACTCTCTCTACCCTGTCCGTCTCCTGCCTGAGGATTGCTCCCAGCCTTTAGTCGCGGGAATCAGTTTGGAGCACGAACTTCTTTGAGAAATCGGGACACGTCAGCACAGGGTCCGCCACCAGGCGGTACACCACCACCGCCTCGAACGCCCTCTGCCGCTCCGAAGTCCACATCCACTCCGCCTTCTTCTTCATTAGCGCTGTGAGTGGCTGTACCAAGGTCGCGAACCCTGGTACAAACAGCCGATACCACGATGCCGCAATTCTTTTATATTTTTGGGTGGTTTCCATTCGGCGATCGCAGCGACCTTCTCGCTGTCCGTGAAAATTTCTTCGCCCGTCACCTTATGACCCAGATATCGTAGCTCCTTCCTGAAGAACTGACACTTATCGGCGTTCAGCCTTAAGTTAGCTGTTTTCCATGTGTTCCTTCTGGGTTCTTCCAATGACGATAATGTCGTCTTGGTATGCCAATGCGTTAGGCATCATTTCTGGGCCAATCACCTGGTCTAGCTCACGCTGGAAGGTGGCCGAGGCCGAGTGTAGCCCGAACGGCAATACCTTCCACTGGTACAGTCCCTTACCCGTCACCGTGAATGCCGTGACCGACCTACTGCCCTCCTCCAGAGTAATCTGCCAATACCCGTCCTTCAAGTCTAGGCTGCTGATGAATCACGTCTCCACCAGTTGCGGGTCGAGAATAAAGTCAATCCTTAGCATCGGATACGCGTCTTTTATGGACTTCGCATTCACCTGCCGAAAGTCTACGCACAGCCTTCACTTGCCGGATTTCTTTCTCACCATCACTATCGGTGAGCTGTACGGACTCTTTGATGGCTCGACGTACCCCATTTCCAGCAGCTGATTTATTTTGGCCTGCATCTTGAGGTTCTTCCGGTGGTATCTTTGCTTTATCGGCTGTGGATCATTCTTTGTGATCGTATGCACACATTCGATACTCCCCTCATCTTGGTGAACTCCTCCAGCTCCCGGGCTATTAATTCTTCCACAGACTCTTCTTCCACGTGGTTCTCGACCACGGCTTTCACTGAGATAATTTCCGCCGCCGCTTCCAGTTTTGAGGCCCTTTCCGTGCTCTCAACCGTCGCTACAGACAGCCTCTCCTCCCGGACCCCCTCCTTCCGATCTTCGGCGGGGATCATCACCCTGTGCCCCGCACAGGTCACCTCAGCTCCGACCGTTCGGAGGAAGTCCCACCCCAAAACCAACTCGTCAATCTCGCCCGGCAGCACGAGCAGTGACATCAGAACCTCCTTATCTCCAAAAGCCACTCCCACTTCGAGCTGGCTCGCCACCACTTGCGAATGGCCGTCTGCCATGCGTACCTGTTTCCTTACACCCACCTATCTTCCGGTGCCTCTGCCGCATCGGTGGCATGCCTGCGCCGAATTTCGGACGTACCCGTTCTCTATATGGGACTCCTCCATCCGCGTGGCGCCGATCCCTACGGCTCCCCTCGCTCGACTTGGTGTTTCTGGCTGTCCTTCCGTGCATCGGCGGCACGCCTCCGATCCCGCCGGCTTGTTAAAGGGATTCGCGGCTCGCGCCTTAGACGCTGGGTTCTCTCTCTGGAACTCCGTCCGATCTCTTTCCAACGCCTCGAACTCGTCCGCCAGCACCATCATGTCGTCCAGACTCCTACACCCGTACGGCCGTATGTACGCCCTCAGGTCCGGCATGCTGTTCTCCTTAATCAGCTCCGTCTGCTCGTCCTGGGAACACTTCAGGGGCCGCATCAAAGTCTGCATGTCCACCATGTATTCTTTAAATTGCTCACCCCATCTCTGCTTCCGCATTCGCACGTCCTGGCGGAACTTATCGAAATAGCCACGCGGCAAGAAGAACGCCTGGAAGCTGACCGAGAAATCTTCCCATATTCTCCATTGGCGATTGTTGGCGACAAACCACATCAGCGCCCTCCCTTTCAGGAGCTCGGGCATCGCCCTTCGAATGAGATCTGGATCCAGCCCGTACGTCTCGGCGGACCACTCGACCTGTTCCAAGAACTCGAGAGGTTTCGTCGTCCCGTCGAATCGGAACGACCACTCCCTCACCTGCTTCGCCACCTTGGCGTAATCTTGGTGTGTCGGCCTCGTGGCCTGTGGTTCTTGCCTTGCCTCGAGCCTCTCTCGCTCAACGTCTGGGCTAAGGTCCCGGGCACTCCCTCTGCGTGCCTGCCGTGGAACCTGAGTCTTGCGCCCGTCCCTCTCGGCCTCTCACGATTTCCCTGGTGTAGCGGTGGACGAATAGTCCTGTGTTGGCACCGACAGGCTCGCAATCAGCTCACGCTGAATCACCGCTGGCTATCTCCACAAGGCAGCCGCCAGGCAATTGTAACGAACCGTTTTCAAGTCCGCTTGCGGCAGCTCGGTTCGCTCAATGGACTCAGTGCTTCAAATTTATAAGTGTTGCCCCAACGACAAGTAACAAGACGGATTTTCCTCTGTATCTTGGCTTTATTGTTGTCTTATGATAGTCTCAGGGCTACGTTAAGAGCTAGGGCTTATGGCTACGGGTACAGGCTATTCCTTAAATGCTACTCGGGGTTTCCGTCAGCCGCGTGGCTACTTCCAGGCATAGCGGCGTCGGTGCTAATGCTCAGGTTAAGCTGTTCGCACTTCTCTTGGTTCTCCACTGACTGAACTCGAATCCCTTTTCTCGTGTACGACTCACTCGGTGCTCCGGAATCGGACTTGTCTCTGACGCTGGGTTTTCCTTTGTTACACCTTCACTCGCGGTTCGATCCCGTAATACCGTTTTACTTCGTCCCGGTGTTCGATCACTCCCGTTCACTCGCACCGCTGTAGGTGCCGGCCTCCTTATATAGGCCGCTCCTAACGAGACCTCCGCTGCCGTTGATTTTTCATCTGGTTCTCTGATCGCTCCCACCATCTTCCTAATATTATCTGGTTGATGACTGCGCCGGGCCGCTGCTGGTCCGATCCCGCGATTCCCAGCATCTCGTGAGAGCCGACCCCTCTCGCCGTTATTGCTCTCTCATCCGTCCGTGCCTTATCCGCCACTCTCAGGGGCAAGAGCCCGCGGCGAATTGGCGGGCTCCGGATATCCGTGCCGTCCGGCTCGTCATCCTTATCCGGCCCGTCAGCCTTATCCGGCCTGTCTGCCTTATCCGGCCCGTCCGCCTCCATTGTCTATGTGAGGCACACGGTTCCATACATCATGGGTGACCTACCGAACGATCAAATCCAGGATTCGCTCGCATTCATCGTCACTCGATTTGGCTACTGCAGTCCCTTGTACTATAAGCCAGATGGGCGCAATCGAAACTTTATTAAATATTATATTAGCTTCTTCATATTTTTTGCAACAAATGCCATCTAGCCTCATACTCTTAAGTTATTTATTGTTGAACTCATTTTAATCACGCCTACAGTGGTTATTAAACAACAAATACCAAATTAAAACTAGCAAAGGAGAACTTTTATTTGTAAACGTGCAGTCAGAGATACCTGAAAAATCTTGGAGGCTTCAAAAAACTCCCTTCTAGCAGAAATACTCGACCTTTTAGGGTTTCCGCCTTACCTTTTGAGATGGATATTGAGCTATTGTTGCAGGTGTCAAAAGAGTCCTCTGCAAAAACTCACTCCCTTTACTAGTTCAAGGTACTTTTGGAGTATCACTTCCGTTTTGTTGATCGAATCATAACTTGCATGAAACGATTAGGGTCTTATGCTTGGATTCTAATTCCCTCTACCTGAGGTTAACCTCCAAATAAAAAAAACCTTAATTAAGTACTGAACTTATTTTGACTGAACTTATTCTGATTTACTTCCATAATTATTAAATA
Source organism: Drosophila algonquin (assembly GCA_035041765.1). Classification (NCBI taxonomy): domain Eukaryota; kingdom Metazoa; phylum Arthropoda; class Insecta; order Diptera; family Drosophilidae; genus Drosophila; species Drosophila algonquin. Next base: position 14,295 of record JAWNKY010003332.1, read on the forward strand.
TTAAATTAAATTCAGCTAATCTATAGCACAAAATTCATTGACCGTTAAGCGGTACAAAGTTCGCCGGGTAATGTAATGTAATGACCGTTTAACACTTTGTGCATCGGTAAGCATGAATAGAACTGTCGTACTCGTAGAAATGGAAAGCTGACTGCAAATTATATTTTACACGATAGCTGGATTAAATTGATTTCGTTCGGTAGTTAGTTTTTATACCCGGTACTCAAAGAGTATAAGGGTATAATAGATTTTTGGAAATAGTGGATGTGTGTAACACACAGAATGAAGCGTTTCCGACCCATAAAGTACATATATTCTTGATCAGTATCAATATCCGAGTCGATTTATAATATATTTATAAAAAAAATTTATAAATAGATATATACATAGATACATATATATAGTAACATATCCATAATGCCCTGCACCCACACATGCATTATGTATACGTTAAGCACTGAATATATCAATAACATATTATACATACATATGTTCAGCACTAACCCTTATACACATATACCGGATTAGGATAAACAAATGATAAGATCCCCAATACCAGAAAACAAATGAATCATAAGCTGTCAACAGGAAATCACCTAAATTTGAAGCTACTAGCCCAGATGAAAGATGATATAGATCACCAGCTGCAGTCAACCCTTTCATCAAAGCCGACAATTCACTGATAACCATCCATACATTGGCCAATGCACGTAGGCCAACGCACCGAGAACAAAAGCCACGATTAGCCAAAGTGCAACCGAAGAAGGCAGCAGCCGAAGATCAAAGCTTGGGACCAAAGCTTCCCAAGTGAGGCATTTTAGAAAATAGATTGAGAAATAAGAAACTGTTCAGTTTGAGACTTTCAAAATCAAAGTCGGGGATAACTTAAAATTAACCCATTGTTATAATCATAAATTTAGATTAAAAAAAACATCTTTTTAAAAATCTAAGCTTCAACAGTGGAAACTTAATTATATATATGTATATACTAACTGTCCCGGCAAGCGTTGTTTTGCCATAAAATAAATCAGGGTTATTATAGTTGCAACGTGCATTCAAGCGATTGGCAAGTGCGCTTCCGGAATCCTCGCCGCCTATAAAGTTGATTTGTAAAAATGTATATGATTCGTTTGGCATTGGCAGCAGTGAACCCATTTTATGATAAACTTGGCCTCTGATTTTGAATGTAAAATTGTATTGTTGACCATTTCCATTAATACTTCGAACTATTTCTGTTGCTCCGATCGATGTCATTCGAAAGCATGAATTGAATGCTTGAATTGACTTCAGGAACACGTGCCGATAATAAACCGTTCAATGGTTCAGGTGGTGTTTCAATTTCAAGTAGTTGCGCTTTTCCTGACGTGCAACACATCCCAGCTGGCTCATTTTTGAATATCAGAGCATGACAATGCGGACATTCCTTGTCCATAGCACCAATTACCACTTTTGAATGAGCATGCTAGACGCAGGAATGAATCACATGTAAATGCTCGATGTGCCTGTTGTCGTAGTTGGTAATTTGTTCTGCGTCTATTGACTGTGAAACGGCGTGAATGTCGTTGTTTTAATCTTAATACTTCATTGCGTTTAGCTCGTGTATCTTCTGTCTCTTCTTGACGCAATTACGCCATTCTTACACGTGCATCATTATGTTGTTGCCGGATTTGTTCTTCGGTTCTTTCGGATCTGTTATTTCCCAAGCTTCTATATTAATTTATATTATGGCTCAAATCAGCCCCTTTCCGTTTTCTTGGCATTGCTCACGCAGTTTTGAAATAACTTGTTTAAATTTATGAAATTATAGCAAAAATATTTGTTCGGTAATGTAAAAAACTTGACAGCATTAATTGCAAAATGTTAAAATTAAATTAAAAAGAGATATGTCAAAAACTTGACAGCATTAATTGTAAAATGTTAAAATGTTTATGGTGGACAGCCTTATCACTAAGGGGAATGAGTAAAATAGA
>JAWNKY010003338.1:0-29651 GCA_035041765.1 Drosophila algonquin
TCCTGCATGTCTGCGATCGGTTCGGTTAACGAGTCGCACTTTAAGCGGCTGCGCCCCTCGGTCGGTTGGGCGGGAGGTGGGCTGCTTTCTTGCCTGGGATCCACGCGTAACAGCCATCGGCTGGTGTCGCTTGGGCCTCTTGATGGTGCAGTCATTGCACATCAACGTCCCAAAGAAAAAATGAAAGATTTCGGTCCTTCGCATGCCGAAATTAAAAATAAAATAATATAAGCTGCAGCATCGTTATTGTCTCTTGCTCTGCCACATAGAGCATCATTAGTTCTTGGGTATTCATATTAATAAAAATTTTCGTAGACAAGCACGTGCCAGCAGCCGAAACTCAATACTCAATAACTCAACTTTGGCATAGTGTAAATGCAAGTTCTGAGTTATTGAGTTACCTATCGATAAATGAGGTAACTCACTGTAGTGTAAATAGGCTATAACATTAAAATAAGTCTGATTGCAAGCAACAAAATGGTAACACAAAGACTTGCAAGGTCTTTGGGACGCACTGATTCCAACTTTAAAAGTGCCACTTGAAAATTAAAGTCAGCAGCACGTAATTTTTGTTCGTTGGAGCCATATTATTTTACCATCTGTCTTCTCTACATTTCTACATCTAAATATTCGTTTTTACATATACACGGCTCGTCGATGTATGTGCGAGAAAGAGAGAGTAATGTGTTTGAAAGGCGTTCCGTAGCCACTGAAAATTAATTTGTGCCATCTGGCTATAATACAGTTGTAGTACGACCTGTTTCTGATGTTGTCGGCTAGCCTCCTTCCAATCTTTCGGAGGCCGAAAGTGGGTTCCATGACACGCCTAACCTTGGACAAGCTATAATTAAATTTTAGCTATTAAGCTAACATTTATATAAGTAAATCAGTAACTGTGAGTGTACAAAACTTAAAAAATTCCATTGTTTTCATACAAAAATCGATTCTTATCGATGGTCAACCAAGGTAAATAAAACGGTTAAATACCAACTTTTGTAATTTCGGTAAGCGACTACATCCTCAGAATTTGGTTGGACCTCGATGTGCAGCCATCTATCAATATATTATGCATAATTGTATCTATTATTGAAATCTGAATCACTTCCCCAATGATCTGAAGCGTTATGTCTTCGAGTCCATTCACTGTTTTCGTCATCCCTTTCATGGGTAAGAAATTCTGTGGGCATTTACTCGTCGGCGAGTTCAGCAGTCACTTCCTGACAAAATTATATTAACATCCTACACATAGCGGCTTTGGACACACCGAATAGATTCCCTATTGTGCGATATTCCCCAAAAGATCGGAGGCGTCGGAGTGATTGACAACATCATCCTGCCAAAATGAATCATAACGTGGCTATTGCAATTTAGAATTCATTATTTAATTGAAAAGAGAACATTATATGCCATTTACTTGCAAGGGTCCAAGCCCGTGGAGAACATTGCAGTTTCAAGACAAATTGTAACTTGTCTGCAAATAACGCCGCCTCTTCCATTATCTTAATTTTGCGTCACCGCAGATAAGGGAACTAAGTCTTTTTCTGTTATTTTCCTCTGGTTGTTATACATAATTAATTTATTTTATAAAATTTCTGTTGCTGTCGTCAGCTATTCTCAAATCGCAAAGCCTCGCGGCTTCCAATGTAAACGCCTCAAAAAGCCTATTAAACGCAGCCACTAACCATACGGTATATAAATGCGCTAGTTCATAAATTTTGTTGTAACAAAAATATTGAAGGAAAAGAAAACGTGAAAAGGCAACGCGAAGGACATTATCCTTAAATTGTCTGTTGGTGGCACTGCTGGTGTTTGCTAATAACAAAAAATGGATAATGATTCGAGTGTTGGTTTTGTGGATTCTGTAAGTATAGTAAAAAAATGTATTATACCCTCTGCACACTGAGCCCCCGTCATGGGGATTCACACGGGCACCGTGTACCGTTTACCGTCTAACGGCTGATGACAATAACGAAAACTGAGTTTTTGAGCGGAAGATTTTTGTATCTTTGATTGGAAAAAAATGGATATGGAAGATTTAGCAATTGTTTTAACTGTGGTTTAACAGCAGAGCAGAAAGAACAACCCGATACCAGCAATAGTTCTGCTGATGATAGACAGTCAGCAGAACAGATTCGATCTGCTATAGCAAAGTATTGCGTTAATCGCAATAAATAAGAAATAAAATACAATTTTAAAACTTATTTATTCATTTTTTCTTTGTTTTAAACAAGCCAAGAAATCATTCTGTAATTTTGATTGGTTGCTTACTTAATTCATCTATACGTTTACCCAGCAGCTCAGCTATGTATCTCAAGCTGCTTCTTGTGGTACTCTATGAGCATGATTTCCATCACCGTGGTCCACTGCAGCCTGCCGCCGCCTGCTCTTCTCTTATTTCCTGCATTGTGTTCAAATATTAACAATAAAATTATTAAATTAAATATATATATATGTATAAACTTACCACTTGAACTTCCTGCTCCTTCCATTTTAGATTGTTTCTTTTTTTTTTTTGGTTTTTTTGGCTGTTATTGCTTACATATTCGCAGTGAATTCCATTTTTTGTTGTGAATGCCAATTTTCCAGAGTCGCATTTGAAAACCATCGGCTAAACATCGCATAGAAACGTGCGGCTTAGGAACATTCAAAGTAGACGGTGGAACTAACTGGGAAATTTTCGGAACGGCAAAACATTACGCACCGTCTAAAAAATAGACGGTAAACGGTGCTCAGTGTGAATAGCCTATTAGATTGATGTAATTTAAATTTTTGTGTAACTTATAATACCCTTTTTACATTAGGGCGCATCATTGAATTTTTCCGTTAAATGGAACATGCGACAATGATGCCCCTAAGAGCCCTGTAGATAGAAGAAGACAATGATGCGGCCGCATGATACAACATTCGGTGCATCATTCGCAAGTGTTACCGTATTCTGACAAGTTTTTTTACAAAATACTTAAATAATTCGGGGTTTCGACGCGGTATCGGGGTATTTTTGTCGAATCAAACAATAAACTCAATTTAAAGTTGAGCGGCCAAACCATTCCTGAATATTTAAATTAAAATAAGACTGATTGCAAGCAACAAAACGGTAACACAAAGACTTGCAAGGTCTTTTGGGACGCGCTGATTCCAACTTTAAAAGTTTTGTTCGGTGGAGCCAACAATAGCTGACAAAATGATGCGGCCTAAGTGTAATCGCCTCGCATCACTTTCCGCACCTTCGACAATGATGCGGTAGTGTAAAAAGGCTATAAAATTGTAAGGAGATGATGGGGTCGTTTTCCAATAATCATCACGAGGAAATATTTCAAATTGATTCATCGATATGATTTCAGGACAGTCAGAAGAAGAAAGAAGTTTTTTTACCTGGTACTCAGAGAAAATAGGGATATACTAGATTTGTGGTGATAGTGGATCTGTGTAACACCCAGAAGGAAGCGTTTCCGATCCCATAAGGTATATATAAACTTAACCAGCATCAGTAGTCGTTTCGATATAAACATGTCTGTCTGTCCATCCGACCGTCTGCATGAGCGGCAAATCTCAGAAAATATAAGAGCTATCAAATTTTGTGTCCAGACTGTATTATCACACTGATAGAAGTTTATTTCAAAATTTCGTTCCTCCCCCACAAAGAACGGAAAACTGTGGCATCCACATTCTTAAAGATAAAAGAAAACTAAAAAGCAGTATCATAGAAAATTTATATCTCTAATAGATTGGATCTGGATCGGATCTGATCATTATTATAGACAGAAGGAACAAATGATAAGCCACTAATAACACTTGTCAACGACATTTCCGCTGTCGCCCAAAATGACTTTTTCTGATAGATTTGGAGATTTCCAATTTTTAAAAAAATTTCTGGTTGTTTTTTTCGGGTTTAGTTTTTTTTTAAAGACGTTTTGAAAATTTGGTATTTTTTTGCAAAAGTAGTGCTTCTATTTTTCAAATAACTTAAATTTCTGATAACTGGTTGTATATAACTTTCCAGTTCTAAAAAGTTGACAAGTGCAGCTATAAATCCGACCCAGACACTTGATACCTGCATCTTAACGTCTGGAAGATTTTAAGATTTTAAGATTTCAAATTTCATACGTTTTTTTCGGTATTTTTCTCCACAATTTTGATTTGGATTTGATTTTAGGCATTACATTTTTTTTTTCGAAAAAAGTAAACCCAAAAAAAAGATTCTATAAAAATGTTTTAACATTCATATCTATCAGAAAAACTTATTTTGGGCGACAGCGGAAATGTCGTGTTGACTAGTGTAATTAGTAATAGATAATACATAGTAAATAAAGTATATATCTATATAGGTTTTTAATGCTTCGTTATAGATGCGGACCAATAGTTCATGAAATTTTAGTGGTGCGAATTGGTAAAATAAATGAATTCTGTCCTCTCCAGGGGCTTTGATAGTTATTCTTGGACAGTGCGGTTCAGATATCCTCCTCCTATCGACAGAGCACAGCAGCCGACGGACGACAGAGCGAAAGTGAGGATAGATAATTCTTTCCGTCTCCCACGCACTAGCGGCACGCGACAAAAGTTATCAAAAGGTCGGCAGAGGCTGCCGACAGAGAAAGGCAGCATTAGCAATACACCGTCAGGGAAAATATGGATAAGCCTACCTCACGCCGTCAAAAAGAGTAGGAGATCTACAGAGTTCTGTTGGTGCCAAAGAAATTTGTGCATCATTCGCTATACATGTGTTGACAATAGCCACGACGAGCAATGAAACGTTGAATTTCGGTTTTGGTCTTTTATTTTTTTGGTCGGGGACGAACACATCGGACACACTGTCTAAGCGTGAATTTGACAGATTTTTTTCCGCTCACTATGAAGGCTCGAGGTCTGTAAAATGAGGATGATTGGGAATAATTATTTGATTTAATTGGCTGACTGGCATGTGTAGCGCATTTCTTAGTCGATCTCTAACTTGCAAGATTTGTTGACCCTCTGATCTTCCGGTTGCTGTAGTCAGGGTTAACCAGACTACCATAATGGATGTACTGCTAGCTCTTGTGGTGTTAAGCCTCCCATGGCGTAGTCCACTGGGTTGAACGCCGTGGGTACATGTTTCCATTGAGTTGCGGTGCTGCGCGGCAGAATCTATCCAACTCGACTTCACATTAAGGTTTGCCATTGGTGGGGATCTCTGTTTATCCAGAACAAAACACTGCTAATAGCGGACCCGAAAGTACGACATATGGAATGGTAATCGGCTTAGTGGGAGTGACTCGGCTGGGTAATTCTGGGCGTATATATGCGCATGCTGCATAGTCCAGCGATGATCAATCGCAAAACACATGTAGTTGAAACGATGCCAGCTCCTGGATGTTAATGCGCAGCCATAGTAGTACTTGAAGATGATCGCCCTGTGGTAAGCTCCGGATAAGCCGACGCCATCTGTCAAGCAGTGTGGTTGTCAGAGGATCGTCCCAATCTAGCTTTACAACGCCAACATTGTTTCCTTTGATGCTAGCTATCCTTGTGTCCTTGAGTATCGCTTTCGCCGTCATGATAAACGGAGTAATAAAACCCAAGGGATCGTTGATTGCAAATTTTTTCTACCGCTCTTTGGTGGGTGGAATCTCCGCTTTGTATGTCATCAACGTATATTTCATATCGAAAGGAGCCTTTCAGCTAGTGGATATTTCTCGCATTCATTCTGCGCCAGCTAATGTATGACGAAAATGGCTATGTAAGGTGCTGAGGCAGTATCAAGGGTCACAGTATTGAAACAGTTCTTAGCTATCTGATTGTGTTCATCACGCCAGAAAATACGTTGATATTGCGCGTACTCCGCATTCATTTAAATGCATCTGTACATCTTCCAAATGTCAGCAGCAAAAAAAAAACGATGGAAACGCTAACCACGCCGGATAAATCGTTTTGGAATGCTACTATAACTTTCGGTTGGTGGATGCTCTATTTCGACGAAATTCTGGACAAGATTGGTGACGGCATGTGAACTTTTGGCAGTGGCTTGACCAAAGACTATTCAGCCAAGCTGCGTACGCTGTGCGATTGATTGGTCCTCATTTTCTCTAAGGATCTGAGATCAGGATGTGTGGGATTTAGTGCGTTCCCAGCAGAAGATCAATCCGGTTTTTTTTAGAATCATGATAGTAATACTAAGAATATATATTTATATATAACGTAAAACATTAAATGTACACCAGACTTTGCGGGAATACACCAGACTTGCGGGATACAAGACTACCGTGAAGCAGAGCTTCACAAGTCTGGCTGGCCTGTTACGGCTGAACGTGTCGAATGAGTTTCAGCCGCCTCAGCTCCGTCGCGCTCTCCGTCGCATGGCTGCATATCGCCGTCCAGGTAGCTTGGTTTTCCAACATGCTCGGTACCAGACATTCCATTGTGATGGGCTAAATCTGAAGCATATGGTCAGGGTATGCTCATTGTTCTCTGCTTTTCCACAGCTGGCGCTTTAATACGTCGAACCAATTTATGTTTAGGCAGAACCAAAGTGGTGCCACCCAAGATATATGTAATACACTTATTACATCGTTCTGTCGATATATGCGCATATTTTATCACATCTCCCTCCTTTTGAAAAATAACATAGAATAATGAAGTTATTTTATTATTTTTGTTTTTGTATTTCTTTTATATTTTATATTTATGTATGGCCATTGTTCGGAGCAGAACGACGTAAATTAAATTAAAGTAAATGCCATCGAGCAAATTTGTTTGTTTGTTTTGCCTTGTATGTTATCTGCCTCCATAAGCGCTCTCCCCGCTAAAGCTCGCGCTCTGATTTTATCTGTTTGCGCTCTTTCTTGAGATCAGAGCTTTCAGCCGCTGCGGCGGGGCCGCTATGATGAAGAAGTTCAGTGCAGCTCCGATCACCATCAAGCAATAAAGCATTACTTGATGAATTTTAGTAAACCCAAACTAGTGCCTTATTAATTTAAATATTGGAATACAGGTGATATATTCGATATCTACCTCTAACAGCCATATTAATAAAAGATAAATTTATTAACATTTTGAATCTATCCTTATGAACTGTTTGTTCCTTATTTTTGCTATCCGAGACTAGGATGTTATTTCATTCTCCTATTTTTCTTTTACTATATATGGTCCAGTGTATTTGGATTCTAACCTCATAGGGATTTTGATTGGTCCGCTTTGTATTTGTGCACTGATGTTACGATAGGCACATTAATCCCGCTTTCCTGTCCTATTAGATTGCGGAAATCTTCTTTGTTTACCAAGGAGCTATCCAGTCTAAAGAATTTATAATCAAGAGTTTATAAAAAATTTCAGGAAGTTGGCTCTCCTTCTTCTCTCTATCCCTATGTTATGTCTCGGTCAAGCTTTTCAGTTCATAACGCACAGTGCTATAAGATCTACTTATCTTGATGCAGGATACGATTTTCTAAGGACCCTAAACAATTATACAGCTCTGTAGCTCATTTGTATCTCCAGCTCAACATGGAATAACACAAAACTACTACAAATCCATTGAAGTTTACCTCCTTCATCATTAAACGCTTTCAAGGTAATCTACAGACGGATGCTGCTTTCACCGATTTCAGTAAAGCGTCCGACTCTGTAAACCATTCCCTCCTAGCACAAAAACTTGACCTTCTAGGTCTCAAAGAGTACATTTCAAAAAAGGACTTCGGGTGTACCACAGGGAAGCCATCTAGGCCCCTTACACTTTACACTCTTTATAAATGATCTGCCTTCTGTATTAACATACTCTCGAGTACTTATGTATTTGGATGATGTTGAGCTCTGTGTCCATTACAAGGACATTTCTTTTATAGGTTGCCATCCGATCTCGATAGATTTCAGTCTTGGTGTTGTGCAAATTTATTAAACCTTAATGCTTCAAAATGTAAAGTAATGACTTTTCATCGCTCAAGCGTCTTTCTGGTTCCTTACACCCTTTGTGGTGGTTCTCTTGAGAGAATTACATGGGGTTGATGATCTTGGTGTTCTATTAGATCCCAAGTTGAAGTTTTCAGAACACATTTCTACCATGGTGAATAAGGCCATGGGTGTGCTTGGGTTTATAAAGAGGTGGTCAAAGGAATTTGACGACCCCTATATAACAAAGACTCTCTACATCTCTCTAGTTCGTCCGAATTTAGAATACGGTTCTTGTACTGGTGTACTGGTGCACTGCTGAATCAGTTCAGAAAGTTTTTACTTTATTTTATTGCAAGTGTGAGATTGCCCTCTTACCCTAAAAGTTTGCTCCTAATAATCCTAACCTAACCTAACCTAGCTAATCGTAGGAAAATGCTTGGTAGGAGTTTTGTGCACAACTTAATCAAGGGTGACGTAGATAGCCCTGACTTATTGAGATGCATAAACTTCACGATTCCTAAAAAAACACTAGAAACTATATACCATTGTTCCTTTCGCTTTGTAGATCGAATTATTCTTTGCATGAACCGTTTAGGGTCCTATGCTTGGATTATAATTCCCTATTCCATATCCGATCTACTACTAACTCCCTTCCTAGTCTTAAATTACTGATACTCTCATTTCTTTTTCGTAATTAGAAATTGCTTAGTTCGTGTAGTCAAATTAGTTCTACTTTTCCTCGAGCACTAGTCTAACACCATCTTTCCTGCATGTCCACGATCGGTTCGGTAACGAGTCGCGCGTTATGCGGCAGCGCCCCTCGGTCGGTTGGGCGAGAGGAGGGCTCCGTTGTTGCCTGGGATCCACGCGTAACAGCCATCGGCTGGTGTCGCTTGGGCCACTTGATGGTGCAGTCATTGCACATCAACGTCCTAAAGTAAAAAAAATGATCAAAAAAGGACTTCGGGTGTACCACAGGGCAGCCATCTAGGCCCCTTACACTTTACACTCTTTATAAATGATCTGCCTTCAGTATTAACATACTCTCGAGTACTTATGTATTTGGATGATGTTAAGCTCTTAACAAAGACTCGCTACATCGCTCTAAATCGTTCGATTTTAGAATACGCTCTTGTGTATGGTGCCCTCAGGGCAAAGTACACCAGGACCGTATAGAACCAGTTAAAAAAATCTTTTTACTGTTTGCTCTACCGTCTTGCCGTCTTACCCTAATAGATTGTTTTTAATAAACATTCCAAACTTAGCTAACACTACTCGAAAAAATTAAACTTTTTTTTCCGCTATCGCTCAAAATGACTTTTTCTGATAGATTTGGAGATTTACATTTTTTTTAAGAACTATTTTTTTTACCAGGTTTAGTTATTTTCTTATGAATTTTTAAAAAATTTGGTATTTTTGGTCATAGGTAGTGCTTCTATTTTTTACGTTACTTAAGTTTCCTAGAACTGGTTGTACTGAACTTTGCAGTTTTAAACCTGTAAAACGGTTGTAACTTAGGCGTTTATTCATAGATTCTTACAAACGCTACCTTAAACGACGCCCAATTAATGTGTCTATCTAAAACTAAAAATGTTAGCCATTAAATATTTTTTCAACAACTTAAGTTTTCAAATTCAAAATTTCGGATCAAAATACCGAAAAACATTATGACATTTGAATTTGAAATCTTAATATCTTCCAGACGTTAACCTGCAGCTACAAAATGTCTGGGTCAAATTTATAGCTGCATTTGTCAGCTTTTTGGAACTGTAAAGTTAAATACAACCAGTTATAAGAAATTTAAGTTATTTGAAAAACAGAAGGACTACCTTTTGAAAAAAAAGCATTTGTGTCTCCATATCTATCAGAAAAAGTCATTTTAGGCGACAGCGGAAATGTCGTTTTGACTTATTATTATTGTTATAATAATTTCTGTTATTATAACAAGCATTTCCTCTACCACGATAATTACCCCAGTGGGTATTACTGCGATAGCTGTTACCTGTTTGGGAATACGTTACTGTATTCACGCTACAGGTAACTCTGGTACTGGTACAAATATAGCCGCAGATGGCTGCATCCATTGTTTTTCAGGCACCTGATTCCAGTACCGTTAAGACACTTTCATGCTTCGCTTTTTAATCATTGTGCCAATGGCCTCTCTTGTTCTGAGAGTTTCAGAATTTTTGGCGGATATGCTTTTACCGATATATGCAATTTCTAGCAGCTGTCGCAAATTTTCAACTTAATTAGTGAACTGCGGGGCCTTTTGGGTGAGAGTAGCAATCTTTGCCTTAACATTGTCTGCAGTTTCGTTATGATTCCTAATATTGTGGTCTAATTTTTGAGCTTAAAGAGTTATGCCAGTTATTTCCAACTTAAGTAACTCAATCGCAATTAATTCATGTGCTCTCTTGGCCATGTTGACTATTTTCAGTGCAGTTAAGAATTTTTGTAGATGGATTTTCTTACCATCAAATTCGGGTAATCCTTGTGCGATTTTCCTTATTTATGCCCTCTGTTCAGATGCTGTGTAAACCTGTTAAGCTGTTATCTTCACTTCATTCAAAAGAAAGGAAATAATATTCTCACTGTAAAAAATAGTACTTTGGAATCAGCTGTGATTGTGAGGTTAGTCAAATCTTCTTCCTCTACTTGGGCTCGAATTTCTTGGTCTTCGCCAACTTCAAACTTTATAGGTGTATTCAGAATAGAAGGAATTGTCATATGTAAACTATGCTTATCTTTTGTAATCTGGAGATTATTTCTTAGTTTTGTTAATAACCTTGACGTTTCGGACCAATGATCAATGGTCGATATGTCTTTATGCTCATTAATTAATAGCATATTTTTGAATAGTTATTCCTGTGTTAGAAATTATAAAGATTTTTCAAACTTTGTTTTTATTTCTTGAATGCGCTTAGAAATTTCTGGCCATTCCATACTAAAGACACGCATTGAGTTTAAGTATATGTCAAATTTGCAACATGAAATTTAATTTCATAATCTATTTCAATATAATTTAAATATATACTTTCAGAATTCCGAAACATATACATATGTTGGTACATGAGGTACTAAAAATCAGACCCTACTTGCGAAATATGGCTCTTTTCGTTGTAAATTAATCTTTTATTAGTTTGTAAGGAAGCGATCCATGCCGGAGTACAGTTCTCAGTCACACCAGGGCCGAAGTTAAAGAAATATTTATAATTTGCTAGACTACGAGTTAGGGGGTAGCGGTCGGGGAAAAAGCGCGGGGCGTGGGCATGACCAGCGGGAGATTCGATGGGTCCTCGACCACAGTAGTACGGGACGCAAGGCACTTCGAACCGCTTTAGACACTGAAATGTAAATCAGGATCGCCTGTAACGGCACCTCCGGGGAGCCGATGGCCTACGCACTACGGTAAGGGAAGGGAGGGGAAGGTAACGGCGACGGCGACGCCGACCAGCGTCTCCAAATGGCCGAGACAATCGTCGGACAGCACTTTTAGGAACCTGCGTGTCTGCTTACTACAACAAAATAGAGCGGGGGAGGAATGGAACATGCGGGACGCCAGTCAGCATCAGCAAAAGGCTGAGACAATTGTCGGATGTCACTTTCGAGCACCCACAATACAACATGTCACTACGAAAAGGGAAGAGGAAGAGTCAAAAGGGAAAAGTATAAAGATCCTAAAAAGCCTCCATACCACTTGGCCCACTAAAATCGGACTCGGGTAGCCATCAGAGAATTAATTTCAATATTCGTTCTTTATTTTATCTCTTTACTCTGTCTATCGCATTTTTAGCAACCCTGCACTCACGACGTGAGACTCGCTTACACTGAATCCGCCTGTCGCCTCAACACCTGTGACTTCGTCTTTCTGGTAGTTGTGGTCCTCCGGAGCAAGGAAGATGTGTTATTCCGTTAAAACTACATTTTGCACTCGATACTTCGCTCGCACCGTTATTTCATTGCGTTTCGCCATTATAAAATCTTCTCGTTACTTAGTTTTCACGATCGCCGTGGGCACGTCTGCACCGTTTCACATCTTAGGCTGGACTTTTTTGTAGCTTCTCAGCTTCCTGCTCGCAAGCCCTATGACGGCGGTCTCTTGGGCTACACGCTGCCCTCCCTCTGCTGATGAGCCGACGCAATTTCTATCTGTAGTCTGCTCCTCTCTACCCCATTTTGTCGTTTGATAACGACGTTTTACCGCTCTCTGCCGTTACTCTGCCGGATCGGTGGCTCGACTCCCTCTCTGTCTGTTGAGCGCGGATTCTGGTAACTGGACTTTAGCTCCATCTCCGTGTGAGTGCGTTTTTCGGATCAGTCTCACTCGGCGTGGGTGCGTTGCTAGGTTCGCTCTCTCCCGTCGGCTGGGTGTGTTGGTGGGTTCTCTTTTTGCCGTCGGCGTTGCTCGGATCGCTCTTTCTCGTCGGCGTTTGCCCGGTAGTTTCTTGTTCTCTTTCCAGCGTGGCTGCGTTGCTGTGACCCGTGGTTTGGCTAGGGATGACTCTTTTGTGACTCCGCGATCGTGACCTCCCTCCAACAAAACCACGAAATGGCTTGAATTCTTATTGCTACTTCAGGCCGTGTAATTAAAGTAAAAATATATCTAAAAAACAACAAAAATTAATCTATTATCTTCGAAATATTTTTGAAAAGACTAGTAGTAGCCTAATATGTATTAGGCTACTAGGCTATATTACAGTATCGAATGATAGAAAAATTAACGAGGGGGAACGTTGTGCGACAAGGTCCGCGGCTCTGCTTTATATTCGATACTCAATCAGTATATATGTACATGTATGAGCTTACGAATTATGTAATTTATTATATGTTCGCAAAAGGGACGAATTACATTTTGGCCCAAAAAGAAAATTTAAAAAAATTAGGTCTAACCCCATGCTAAATTTTTATATATCAAATGTTATCTATTTCCATTTATGTTTACATATACTATTTACATCAGCATCTACATTTCTACATTTACATTTGTAACTACACTTACGAGACGTGGAAGTGTGCGTGAGAGAAAGAGGGAATGAGTAAAGGCGTTGAGTAGCGACTGCAATGTCATTAGTTCCATTTGTCGATAATATTGATTTGACCTCATCCAGATTCGGCAATCAGGTAGATACTGTATTTTTCTATGATTCTGCGTTTTTGGTTTTCTTTTGTCTTAAAAAAATACACTTGTATTGAAGTTATATCACAGGAGCTTGGATAAAAAGTTTGGTTGCTCTAGCTTTTATAGTCTCTGAGATGTAGGCGATCATTTGGACGAATAGACAAAGCACACAGCATGCCTTTCGAAACAATTTTCTTCATAGTGGCTATATTAATGTAGTAGTGTGATAACAATGGATACTGAACAGAAAATTTGGTTGCTCTAGATTTTAGGATCTAGGCGCTCATGAAGACGGACGGACAGACAGACATGGCTATATCGACTCGCCTATAGATTCTGAATAAGAATATACATACTTTATGGGACGGGAAACGCTTCCTTCTGGGCGTTACACACACTATCACCCCAAATCGAAAATACCCCTATACTCTTCGAGTACCGGGTATAAGCATTAAAAAAATCAATTAGTAGTTTTTCTATCCTTTGGTGTCCTGTAGTCGAATGGTTATGGCATTTTTTAAGTACTCGACGACGAAGGTCACTGGCGACGCACAACTTCTACTGATGAGATTCCTCTTCGGCGGGTCGGTTTCTTGCCTGCCTGTAGATCTGGCGGTTTTCGATTGTAAATTCGGCGCACTTCTCGGGTTGGGCTCGAATCCGCTTGAGTAACCTCTGTATCCATGGGCATGTGGGTGGATCCTCCGGTATTCGTTGCAGGGCCTCGATGGGTTTATGGGAAGGGGCATCCCCTACGACATTTTGGCTCCGTCGTCGGTAGTGGATATCAAAGCGATACTGTTGGAGCTCTAGAGCCCATCGATCAATAGTTCCGGTCGGCTTATTGATAGTCGGGGATGACGTCAAAATGGTAGCCCTCTAGGTAACATCGTAACTTTCTTATGGCCCAGACGATGGCTAAGCACTCTTTCTCTGTTGCTGAGTAGTTCTCCTCTGCTTTCAGGAGTCGTTGACTGGCGTAAGCTATGACCCCTCTCTCCGGTGCACTCAAGCTTGAGTTAATTTCTCCTTCAACTCCTCAAATGCTGCTTGCTATTCATCACTCCAGATCCACTTTTATCCTTCTTTAGGAGGCTAGATATTAGCTGTACGATTGTAGCGAAATTCGGTACGAACTTTCGATACCACGACGCCATTCCTAGGCATCGACGTAGTTCCTTGATTGTACGTGGAGATGTTAGCTTCTTGACTTCCACGATTTTATCGGGGTCGGTATGGATTCCTTGCTAGCTGCTGACATGCCACAAGCAGACGATGCTCTTTTGGAAGAACATACATTCACTCTGATTCAATTTGAGATTAGCTTCTCTCAATCTTCGGAACACTTCTGACAGGTTTTCGACGTGATCCTCGAGTGCTGCTAGTATAACGATGATGTCGTCGTGATAAACAAAAGTATGGGGTTTCATCTGGGGTCCGATAACACTATATAGTACCCTCTAAAACGTCGCGGACGTAGAGTTAAGACCGAACGGCATAACCTTCTAATGGAATAGGCCTCTGCCGGGAATCGTGAACACTGTGCACTCCCTACTTCCCTCTGCCAAGGGGATCTGCCAGTACCCATTTTTTAAGTCAAACATTGAAATGTAGCATGCGTGGCATGCGTGCCTTTGCCGTAGTCCACTCGATCCCTTTTGTATCTGTCGTTGCGTTGACGGCAGATAGACTGAGCCTGGATGTGTCCAGCGGTGTCGTAGTCATAGTCAAAGTCCGTCGAAGTTATGGTACTGGATCTGGCATGGTCGGGGTTGGCTGACATTGTCCTAGTAGTGCGGTTTGGTAGTGTTTGGCTTATTCATCCTGGTATTGCGGCTGTGTTTGGCATTTTCGATAATAAATTGCGTTGACCTGGGAGCTGGTCGAGGGTGGGGCAGGAAAGGATCGTCACGGGATGTCACCGTTCGCGAAGAAGACGGAAATAATGCTGGGATGGGGTCGATTTTACGGGTTAGTTGTTAGTATGCGCGTCCGCACTGTATTATCGCCTGAATCTCGCAAAGAAAATCGAGTCCTAGTATGACATCATCGACCACTATGGGTCGTACCAAAAGAGTCATGTGAGTTTCTCGATGAACGAGTCGTACATTGACCCTTACTGCTTGTGTCACATTCTTCGTGTTTTCATACGCCAGGCGGACCCTATATTCCGCACGCTTCCTTCTGTCCTTAGCTCGCTCACCATTCGAAGCCTGATAAACGATCGGGTCGCTCCGGTATCCAAGGTCGCTGACAATGGTATTCCTCCGATAGTGCGGTGGTCCTGCGCCCCTCAAAGCTGAAAGCGTGCGTTTCTCCTAGGGATCCAGAGTGTATGACTCCTCTTGGGTCCCTACCGGGCGAAGATTCAGTCCGTTTCTCATGACTGATTGACGGCAACAGCAGCAGAACAACACTCATCGATTCAGGTAGGAGCTGCTGAAATGGCCCTCCTCTCCGCAATTCCGGCAAGCGCAGCGTACATTTAACGGCCGGTCTCCGTCTTGGGTCGTCACTCGATTAGCTGCCTCAATATTCCCACCTCGACTGTAGCAGTACGTTGTGGGGCCGATGGCCCGCAGCCTTGTTATGGGGTTACTCTTGGTTTGGTATCTGTGGAATTGCTGGCTGGGTAGGTTTGTCCGCGGTCCCTAGTTATCTCGTATGCTACTACCAATTTTGTGAGCTCTCTGAGGGTCTCAAACTCATGTCTCCGGGTGAATAGTTGGCAAGATTTTTATAGATCCTGTTAAATTCTCTGTCCGACTTATATTAGTCATCAGACCCTGCATCATGAGTCGTAGATCAATAAGGTAATCGTGAAATGCTTCCCCGGGTCGTTGATACCGGCTTCAAATTGTACCGTTAATTGCATTAACGAAGGGGCAGGAAGAATTCATGTTGGAATTCGGCCCTAAAATCACTAGTCCCGGGTCCTTGGGCTACTCGAGAAGTTTTGGGGATGGCTATTGACACAGGTTGTTTGATCTGGATGCCCTCCTTCTGCTTTCGACGGATAGGTCCAGGTGAAGGGGATGCCGTCCACTGGGTGCACTGGCATAGAGGTTCCCTAGCTTCTCGATCCGCTTTTCGATCGCTGTCGGAAGCTCTCCATGGGAAATAAAAGCGGCTATTCGGCTGCGCAACTCTGAGGCCGAAACTCTGCAGCAATATTTCGCAGTTTGTCTTTGCGTCGATGCGAAATCCACTGCACGCCCATGACTGAGCCCTTAGAGCTGGAAATCGAAGCGATTTTGCATTAAACGTATGGGGGAAGCGCGGGTACGCATCCATATCAGTACGTCCTGATCGATAATATTTATCGTCGTGACGCCTTGGTATCCTGGACGAGGGTCCTGGTTATCCGGATTGACGATCCTTGCTGTCGTTAGCCCTTGGTATACACACCCTCTTTCTCTCTTCTGCTGTGGCGTAGCTCTGCTTTCCTCGAGTGAGTGCTGCGGCCACGGGTTGATAATATGGATATGAAGGTTAGGGAAGCCAGCCTCGGCTGTACGTGAATAATGGGCGACTGCACGTGCGGTTAGCAATAACATCAGACATTGCAAGCCATCATTAGAATTAGTCGCCTCAAATTCCGTGGCTTCGTCCTTCTGGTAGGTGTGGTCCTTCGGAGCATGGAAGCTTTGTTTTCCCGTTAAAACTACGTTTTGCGCCCGACACTTCGCTTGCACCGTTATTTCATTTTATTTCGCCGTTATGAAATCTTCACGTTACTTAGTTTTCACGATCGCCGTGCTCGGATCGATCTTTTTGCGTTTTAATCTAAATAACAACAACAATTAATCCATAATCAACGAAATCTTCTTGAACAGTCCAGTAGGAGCATAGTACCTATTACCTTAATCCTAACAGTAACGAATGAAAGAAAAATGAAAAATGTGGGGGAGCGTACGCTCCTTCGCAAGTTTTTTGTATATTTTGTTACGATTTATTATGCTTCAGCCATGTATGTGGCTGAATATATATATATTGAATATGTATATATATAGATAAAGTTCTATTGATTGCTATTTTTCCGTTGTGCTGTGTTGTTTTTTTATTGTTGATTTTTTCAAGGTCTTTAGCCTTGCTAAGATATTTTTTCTTTAAGCACCTGTTGTGCAATTTGTTTATTTAAAAAAATATGTTTGCATACATAATCACAGCAATCACAATCAACAGTGTGGTTACTAAATTTATATTTTCAACTTGAACTTTGTTAATGAAACTTTCAGTGGAGTCCACTGTCATCGTGTCAATTAAACCAATTGTTGAGACAACGAGCTTTTCGTTGGCTATATATGTATCAAAGAATTTCACAAATGCTTAATTCCAATACGCTATAAAATGTATTGTATGTTATTTGTATGGTTCGGGAAGCCGAAAACGCGATAGCCTTTAACAATGTATGTATGTAAAGAGTTAAATAAACTTGGAGAGGCAAGCGAGCCAATCTCGTGCCGAATTATAGATTGGGACAAAAAAGGTCTGTGCTCCAACTACATCAAGCGGTAACTGATTTTAGCAGACAAAGCTGCCGTGTGGAAGCATAGATGAGAAAAACGAGAGCTAAGAAGCATAGATGATAGATTATACATAAGTGTGAGCATGATGCTGAGAGAGAGCAAGAGAGTAATACTCTAAGAATATGGAAAAAGAATGGTAAAATTTGGAATTAAAATACAAAGTGAGGGAATTACAATCGGGCCTCACCCGAACACCCATATTGTTTGAATTTCGGTTTTTATAGAAATTTTTTAAGTTGGATCTTATTGGTTCATTATATTGTTATATATCTGGGAATTTACTTATACTATTTTCATTATTCAAATTTGTTTGTTAATTAACATATACATGTGCGCCTGCCTATGTTTTTAGTGTGGCTTTACGGACCTCACTTCTAGTTGGGCAAAATATATTTCGCTCAATTGTAAATGTTTCTTTTTTTATATATTATTTAATTTTAATTTCTCCAGCTTCCCAGTTGAACCCTCGTTGATCTCTGTCTATATATTTTGGCACTTCCTTTTTTGGTGGAGGAGTTGTTATTGATTTGTTGTAAATACGTTGAATTTGAGATGAGTGAGGTGCGTTTCTTGGGTTTTGCTTTAATTTTATAAGAACTTTTTAGAAGTAATTAAGTTAAGTTAAGTAATTAAGTAATCAAGTAACACTTGATGTCCACGGGGATGTACAGTTGCTAGAATGTAAAAGTTACCTTATGTGTGCTATTTAACATTTCACTGTTATTTAACTGTTTCACTGCCCCACCGCGACCCAATACTTGCACTCAGTCTACTCACTCAGTTAGTTTTTGCATTTATTTGCATTCATTTATGTTACCCAGTTTATGTTTTCTTGTTGGCCTGTTTTGTTATTGATGTTTTCTTCTTGTTGTCTTTTGAGTGGTGCCAGTGGACTATCCCATCCTGGGTCTTCCTAGAGTCCTGTCACGGTTGCCATGTAATACGTCGAGTCAATTCCACCAGAGAGAACAGGTCTGTTTTGGCTTACAGTTCTTGAGCTGAGGAAGGCAGCGGCAGAGCAGCCGTTTATATATTTTAGCAAATAGCGGGCAGAGAGTGTTATGCACATATGTATGTACTTATTCAAGTGGTCAATGCATGGGAACCATGCTGACGCGGCTTTAAACGGCCGCTGCATTCAAGTGTGATCATATTACGATCGCACTTGACATGCGCAGGATACTTGAAATCGGCGGATAGGATACTTGAAGCACCCGTGTCCACTGAGAGCCTTTGTCAATGCGGACGGAAGTTCCCCATGCTGCCAGCTCTCTAGACATTTCATCCTCGCCCTGTTTCCAGCCATTTTGATTTCCGCTAGTGTGGTGGCGACCTTCCTCTCCTTGTGGCTATCGCTAACTGTGTGATATGCCGCTGACCATTATCGCCTCTTTGAAGACTTTGCGGAACGCAGAAGTCTGGGCTCCTAGTCTGAAGTCTTCCTCAATGCCCCTGGTGTAACTACTGGTGCTCGTAGCCTGAGCCCATATCGGCACTGCGTATAATATGGAGGATTTTGCCACGTTGAAGAGAAGTTTCTGCTCGTCGACTTCGGGTCTCTATTATTTAGCATCATGCGAGAAATGGCCATAACTAGACCGTGTGCCATCCTGTGTGTCGCCTGTAGGTACTCTCTAAATGATAGCCGGGTGTCTAGCATGACTGCCAGGTACCTTAAGGCTAGTTTTGATACAATGGAGAATCCTCCTACGATTATCTTCGCCGTCTCCATACTGCTTCTGTTTTGCGCTCGGCAAGTTCGAGCCCTACCAGGTTCAGCCAACTACTTATGGTTTTGATGCGTCGTACAGCGGGGACTTTACTCATTTTACATTTTAAAACTTATAAATTCTAAACTAATGAAACGATTTCAAAAAAGTAATTAATAGAATTAATTAAAATGAATGTTCGTCAAGAGTGCCAGGTATCCGTGGTGCTTAAAAATTTATGGTCAAAGTTGAGCTGTTTTTGATGCATATTCGACAAATATTGCACCATTTATTATTTCATTGCAGTTTATAACATTTAGGATAACAGCCAACCTTTAAATGATCTCATTATATTGAGTTATATTGAAAAATACTATTCAATCGGAAAATTTCTGATAATGTTTTCTCATATGAAGTTAAGAAATAACTGTCGTCATCAAGTGAAATATTTTGCACTATATACCATATATGTTGAGTTAGCCAAGTAAGAAAGCAAAATTGGTATAACCCTTTTCCCTTTTCCCTTCCGCTGTCGCAAAAATGACTTTTTCTGATAGATTTGAATGTTTAAAAATTTGTAAAGAATGTTTTTGTTTTTATACCCGGTACTCGAAGAGTATAGGGGTATATTAGATTTGTGGGGATAACGGTTGTGTGTAACGCCCAGAAGGAAGCGTTTCCGACCCCATAAAGTATATATTCTTGATCAGCATCAATAGCCGAGTCGATATAGCCATGTCTGTCTGTCCGTCCGTCTGTCCTTCTGTCCGTCTGTCCGTCCGTCTTCATTTGCGCCTATATCTCAGAGACTATTGAAGCTAGAGCAACCAAACTTTCTATCCAAGCTCCTGTGATACCAAACCTGCACAAGTGTATTTCAAAATTTTGCCACGCCCCTTTCCGTCCCCACAAAAGACGAAAATCTGTGGAATCCACAATTTTTAAGATAAATGAAAACCAAAAACGTAGAATCATGGGAAATTACCATATCTACCAGACTGCCGAATATGGATCAGGTCGGATCAATATTATGGCCACAAGAAACAAATTAAATTTCAGTGGCTACGCAACGCCTGCCAAGCACTGACTCATGCCCTCTCTCTCTCTGTCCTAAACACTTGTACGTCTCAAATACATATGTAGTTATACATGTCATGTAGAAATTTAGAAGCAGATGTAAAAATCATATGCAAACAAAATAGGAAACATGTATAATATTCCAAAAATTTACTTCATTTTTTTAAATATTATTTTTTGCCCATTTATTTAATTTGTTCTTTTGCGAACATATAAGAAATTGCATAAATCGCAAGGTCATATATGTATGTACATATGTATATACTGACTGAGTACCGGGTATAAGGTAGAGCCGCGGCTTTCGCCGCGGCTCACAACGTTCCCTCTCGTTTTTTCATGGATTAGTTTTTTTTTAAGAATTTTTAAAAAATTTGGAAGTTTTTGTCATAGTTAGTGCTTCTATTTATTACATAACTTAAGTTTCCTACAACTGGTTGTATTGGTCTTTGCAGTTTAAAAAAGCTGACAAGTGCAGCTATAAGTCCGACTCAGATTAGTCCTAATTAGTGTGTCTACCTAAAACCAAAAATCAAAGCACTCAAATACTTTTTTTCGACTTTTCCTGAGCTTTCAAAGTCAAAATTTCGGGTGAAAAATACCGAAAAAAATTATCAAATTTCAATTTGGAAGCTGAATATCTTCCAGACGTTAAGTTGCAGCTACAAAGTGTCTGAGTCGGATTTATAGCTGCATTTGTCAGCTTTTTTTAACTGCAAAGACCAATACAACCAGTTGTAGGAAACTTAAGTTATGTAAAAAATATAAGCACTACCTATGACAAAAAATACCACATTTTTTAAAAATTCTTCAAAAAAAACTACTCTATGAAAAAAAAACATAAATCTTTAAAAAAAATTAAATCTCCAAATCTATCAGAAAAAGTCATTTTTGGTCACAGCGGAAAAAAAGTTGAATTTTGTCGAGTAGTGTAATTAGCTAGGTAAAAAACAAAATAAACATAAGGTATTTACATTCAAAATAGGTAAATGGGGAAATAAAAAAAATAAAAATAAAAACAATTGCTCAACTTTCTATCAACTAAAATTGTATTTACTTGCCTCCTCAGACCTTTTCCAAGCAGGTAACTTTTAGCAATATTATCTATTAACAACACACACGTTACAGCCAAATTTGTATGCACTCTTCTTCCTTATACCTGCCGCGTGTTTTTCACACGAGGTATCCCTATTTTTTGTCTTACGTTTCCCAAATGCAGAGTGTATGTGGTCCGGGTGGTACCACGTGTATGTGGTATGTGTGTGACTCTGTGATATACTTTCGAGTTCTACTCCACGAAATTTAAAAAAAATACCAAAATTTAATATATTTTTAAAAAATTTCTATTTTAATAAGTAGCAGCCGCATATGAGACACTTGGTATATGCCTGCGCACAGGCATAGGCCTGCCTCATAGGCCTTGAGGCCTAGAGCTCTTATTTTTTATTTTCTTTAATCTCCTGTTCTCTTTTGTGTGTTAGTTTACATTTTCTGCTCCGCTGGATCTATGGTATGCTCTATTTGCGCCTTTGGATTTACGGCGAGTCTCCTCTATCGCTTGGTTTTACCAGTATTCCGGCTTATGCCCTTTATTGGCTTTGCTGCGCTCCATGCTGGCTTCTCACGCTCCTTTGAGCTTGCCCTCGATGCATGCCAACTCGTCTTTCCGCTAGTCCTGCTAGGGCTGACCTGAAAATGGGTATGTTTAGAGTAGCTCTTCTGGTCTGGAGGCTACAAACGATGGCCCAATACGCCGGGCACATGAAGCTTCCAGACGCGTGGTCAGTAGGATTTCCCTTTTTTTGCGCGCAGAGTAGGCAGTGTGGGTCTTTATTGTCTCGACATTTAAAGCTCGCTGCTTTGATCTTCTTTCGGTGCAGTTTATCGCGATGTGCCCGAATTCCAGGCATTTAAAGCAGCGATTTGGAGATCAATCAGTTGTGGTGTAAAGAACATGGAATCGGTGAGTTTTATTCCGTTCAGATAAGGGCATTGCTGCAATTTTATTGCTTGTGTAGGTAATCGCGATGTTAGTTTTTTAAGTATAAACTA
Organism: Drosophila algonquin; assembly: GCA_035041765.1. Classification (NCBI taxonomy): domain Eukaryota; kingdom Metazoa; phylum Arthropoda; class Insecta; order Diptera; family Drosophilidae; genus Drosophila; species Drosophila algonquin. The sequence continues at coordinate 22,341 of JAWNKY010003338.1, forward strand.
AGTGTTTATGGTAGCACGAAGCAAGAAATGATAATAAATTCTGTTGTGTACATCTTTGCCGAAGCGAAGACTGGTTGCGCAGAGTGAGTTTTCCCAGACAAGTCAGTCGCTGCAGACCGTTAAAGACCACCGGAACTAGTGTTCGGAAAAGCTGCTCTCTGTGTTGCCATCTGAGCATGTGTTGTCGGAGCGGCGAGTTGCGCAAAGGGTGTTCTTGCAGACGAGTCCATAGTTGCAGACTGCCAGGACTCACCGAAACAAGCGCTATGGGATGCTGCGTCAGGCTGTGTAGCCATCTAAGCAGGATTTAAAAAGTGTTTGAAAAGTTTGAGAACGAAATAGTGACGTATATAATAATGTGGTTCCTCAAAGTTAGGATTCGGTACGAGGGACATATGGCCGAGATTTTTATAATCTTGCATGAACGATATACACTACAAACGAATTTCCGGTAGACTAGGGGAATAATCAATTTTGAGCTGTATATACCAAACTTCCAATGTATCCTGGGTATTCTTCGAAAGAACTGGCGTCCTTATATGTTGTATACCTGTGAGAATCAAAGAACTAGATAGATAACTGAGTCAACTTTTCATATTTGCTGCAAGTTTTTGTCGATCGGCACTTCTCCTGTTGCCAAGCAAAATGGTGGCTGTCTGTTATGTTGGCGCTGATACCTCCCAACAACAATCCAACCAACCCAACTGCGTGAGTCTGAACTGTTCAATATAGAACGAGGGGGAACGTTGTGAGCCGCGGCAAAGGCCGCGGCTCTACCTTATACCCGGTACTCAGTCAGTATATACATATGTACATACATATATGACCTTGCGATTTATGCAATTTCTTTTATGTTCGCAAAAGGGACGCATTAAAAAAATGGGCAAATAATAATATTTAAAAAATGAAGTACATTTTTGGAACATTTTTGCGATTTATGCAATTTCTTTTATGTTCGCAAAAGGGACACATTAAAAAAATGGGCAAATAATAATATTTAAAAAAATGAAGTACATTTTTGGAATATTATACATGTTTCCTATTTTGTTTGCATATGATTTTTACATCTGCTTCTAAATTTCTACATGAAATGTATAACTACATATGTATTTGAGACGTACAAGTGTTTAGGACAGAGAGAGAGAGGGCATGAGTCAGTGCTTGGCAGGCGTTGCGTAGACACTGAAATTTAATTTGTTTCTTGTGGCCATAATATTGATCCGACCTGATCCATATTCGGCAGTCTGGTAGATATGGTAATATCCCATGATTCTACGTTTTTGGTTTTCATTTATCTTAAAAATTGTGGATTCCACAGATTTTCGTCTTTTGTGGGGACGGAAAGGGGCGTGGCAAAATTTTGAAATACACTTGTGCAGGTTTGGTATCACAGGAGCTTGGATAGAAAGTTTGGTTGCTCTAGCTAGGCTCTAACTAGGCGTCACAAAATACGAATGGGCAAAGCGGATGGGGTCGCGTCTGAGAGAGAGCGAGAGGGAATGATGACTTTCGAAATGGTTTTCTTCATTGTAGCTATAATAATGATCCAATCTGATCCAGATTCAACACTCTGATAGAAATGGGCATTCTCCATGACTCTGCGTTTTCAGTTTTCTCGTATCTTCAACATTGTGTACGCCACAGACTTTCGTCCTTTGTGTGGGCGACAAGGGGCGGGGCGAAATTTTGAATTACATTTGGAGTAGTGTGATCACACAGGAGATCGAATACAAAACTTGGTTGCTCTAGCTTCAATAGTCTCTGAGATATAGGCGCAAATGAAGACGGACGGACAGACGGACGGACAGACAGACATGGCTATATCGACTCGGCTATTGATGCTGATCAAGAATATATATACTTTATGGGGTCGGAAACGCTTCCTTCTGTGCGTTACACACAATCGTTATCCCCACAAATCTAATATACCCCTATACTCTTCGAGTACCGGGTATAAAAATGCAACTACTATATGCTGAGTTGCCTTAAGAAGCATGCATTAGATACAATTCAGGCATTCTAGGATCGGAGCGATTAATGATTTATACAAGTTCTTTAGTTTTTCCAGGGCCTTCTGATAGTTTTCGCTCGGAATTAGAGCTTCCAATAAAATGCAGAAAACAACAGAAAAACACTGCACACTGGTCTTGCCTCAACTCCTTTTATTAAAGAAAACTTCTCCTCACGTTGAAAATTTGCATATCTCTTTTTGGTTTTGCGCTCAGTTTTTTCTTCCATCTTTTACTTTTACTTCAGTAATAAAAGGCACATATATGTATGTACATTCCTGGCCTGAATGTCAGCTGTTCGCTCAATCCACAATCGTGTCGACAGATCACCTATCGATAAAAATAGTTGGATTTCGTTTAGCTTGCTGGATACTGATGCCAGGAAAACACAAAAGAAAAATTCCTGGCCAAGTTTTTATTAACCCCAAACTGGAGGTAATTTTTAGTTTCCGCGGTGCTGGATACAGGTTGTCCCTTTTGCGAACATATAATATATTACTTAATCGTAATTTCACATATATACTGACTGAGTACTAAGACTGAGTATAAAGTAGGACGCGGCTCACAACGTTATCTTTCGTTTTTTTATATTTAATTTGTATTTTTGAAATCAGTGACAAGTAGGTTTCAGCACAGAGCTGTAGAGGAGAACTTTATAGTCCAAACATAGAAGAAAACGATAATTTATTTGCCAGTGGAGGTTAGGCTAGGTTACCCAGGACGGCCTCAGTGGGGCCTCTCATAGACCAGTATGGCCCTTAATTATTCGGATGTGTGTGGACCTTTACAAGGGTGTTACTGAGGTTTTAAAGCTCCCTAGAATCGAGGAGTTTTTGGTAAAGGCAAGCAATTCCCTTGTCGACCTCTTGGATGTATTATTGACCTGCTATTATTCCCACTAGCAGTCTGCAGTCCTTCCGTGAAGGGTGCAGCAGATAGTGGAGGATTTAATCATTGCGTTCTTTGCGCATGATTTTCGAGATTCTACAGGTGGTGGAGTTCCTTCACCTGCCTTTGATCTTCAATCCGGCCTGCTTTTATTTGTAGCGTTCTAAGAAAGACAGGCGCATTTTCGCTTCCCTCGTTCGCTAGCCCGGCGCCATCTTTACCCGCCACTTTGTTTCTTTCGATGCCCTGGTGGCTCGGAACCCAGTATATCCAAACTGACTTAGTCGACTTCAGTAATTCTAGTGCCTCCCTGCTTGCCAGGACACTTCTGGAACTAGCCTCGGATGACTGCATAGATTTTATCGCCGCTTGGCTATCAACGAATAGGTTAACCACATTGTGTGATCGCTCTGTAAGCTGAACGACCACTGCTGCCTTTTTGATGGCGAAAACTTCCGCCTGGAATATGCTGCAACGGTCGGGATATAAGCTTATAAGACGCCCTTATTTCAGGGTTCGTACATTATAAGCCCGCTCCTACTCCTCCATTTATCTTAGCGCCGTCCGCGAATATCCGATTCATTAACTAATATCGGCTAGAAGAGCTTTGCACATGATTGCGAAACGTTATTATTAAAGAAATAAAACGAGGGGGCGAGAGAGGGGTTGGCTGTGGCTTCCCTGTTGGCTTCCCAGGCTGTGAGAAGCAGAAAGATGCATTATTGGGCAGGGCAAATAAAACACATATAAGCCACAAAAATGGCCGCCAAAACACAAACAAACCACCGTGATCATTTTGATGCCCAGCCCACATAGAAGCCACAAACATGGCCGCCAAGGGATAGTTACAATATGAACTGACGCCTTTATCAGAACGACACATACCCGCGAATATCCGATTCATTAACTAATATCGGCTAGAAGAGCTTTGCACATGATTGCGAAACGTTATTATTAAAGAAATAAAACGAGGGGGCGAGAGAGGGGTTGGCTGTGGCTTCCCTGTTGGCTTCCCAGGCTGTGAGAAGCAGAAAGATGCATTATTGGGCAGGGCAAATAAAACACATATAAGCCACAAAAATGGCCGCCAAAACACAAACAAACCACCGTGATCATTTTGATGCCCAGCCCACATAGAAGCCACAAACATGGCCGCCAAGGGATAGTTACAATATGAACTGACGCCTTTATCAGAACGACACATACCCGCGAATATCCGATTCATTAACTAATATCGGCTAGAAGAGCTTTGCACATGATTGCGAAACGTTATTATTAAAGAAATAAAACGAGGGGGCGAGAGAGGGGTTGGCTGTGGCTTCCCTGTTGGCTTCCCAGGCTGTGAGAAGCAGAAAGATGCATTATTGGGCAGGGCAAATAAAACACATATAAGCCACAAAAATGGCCGCCAAAACACAAACAAACCACCGTGATCATTTTGATGCCCAGCCCACATAGAAGCCACAAACATGGCCGCCAAGGGATAGTTACAATATGAACTGACGCCTTTATCAGAACGACACATACCCGCGAATATCCGATTCATTAACTAATATCGGCTAGAAGAGCTTTGCACATGATTGCGAAACGTTATTATTAAAGAAATAAAACGAGGGGGCGAGAGAGGGGTTGGCTGTGGCTTCCCTGTTGGCTTCCCAGGCTGTGAGAAGCAGAAAGATGCATTATTGGGCAGGGCAAATAAAACACATATAAGCCACAAAAATGGCCGCCAAAACACAAACAAACCACCGTGATCATTTTGATGCCCAGCCCACATAGAAGCCACAAACATGGCCGCCAAGGGATAGTTACAATATGAACTGACGCCTTTATCAGAACGACACATACCCGCGAATATCCGATTCATTAACTAATATCGGCTAGAAGAGCTTTGCACATGATTGCGAAACGTTATTATTAAAGAAATAAAACGAGGGGGCGAGAGAGGGGTTGGCTGTGGCTTCCCTGTTGGCTTCCCAGGCTGTGAGAAGCAGAAAGATGCATTATTGGGCAGGGCAAATAAAACACATATAAGCCACAAAAATGGCCGCCAAAACACAAACAAACCACCGTGATCATTTTGATGCCCAGCCCACATAGAAGCCACAAACATGGCCGCCAAGGGATAGTTACAATATGAACTGACGCCTTTATCAGAACGACACATACCCGCGAATATCCGATTCATTAACTAATATCGGCTAGAAGAGCTTTGCACATGATTGCGAAACGTTATTATTAAAGAAATAAAACGAGGGGGCGAGAGAGGGGTTGGCTGTGGCTTCCCTGTTGGCTTCCCAGGCTGTGAGAAGCAGAAAGATGCATTATTGGGCAGGGCAAATAAAACACATATAAGCCACAAAAATGGCCGCCAAAACACAAACAAACCACCGTGATCATTTTGATGCCCAGCCCACATAGAAGCCACAAACATGGCCGCCAAGGGATAGTTACAATATGAACTGACGCCTTTATCAGAACGACACATACCCGCGAATATCCGATTCATTAACTAATATCGGCTAGAAGAGCTTTGCACATGATTGCGAAACGTTATTATTAAAGAAATAAAACGAGGGGGCGAGAGAGGGGTTGGCTGTGGCTTCCCTGTTGGCTTCCCAGGCTGTGAGAAGCAGAAAGATGCATTATTGGGCAGGGCAAATAAAACACATATAAGCCACAAAAATGGCCGCCAAAACACAAACAAACCACCGTGATCATTTTGATGCCCAGCCCACATAGAAGCCACAAACATGGCCGCCAAGGGATAGTTACAATATGAACTGACGCCTTTATCAGAACGACACATACCCGCGAATATCCGATTCATTAACTAATATCGGCTAGAAGAGCTTTGCACATGATTGCGAAACGTTATTATTAAAGAAATAAAACGAGGGGGCGAGAGAGGGGTTGGCTGTGGCTTCCCTGTTGGCTTCCCAGGCTGTGAGAAGCAGAAAGATGCATTATTGGGCAGGGCAAATAAAACACATATAAGCCACAAAAATGGCCGCCAAAACACAAACAAACCACCGTGATCATTTTGATGCCCAGCCCACATAGAAGCCACAAACATGGCCGCCAAGGGATAGTTACAATATGAACTGACGCCTTTATCAGAACGACACATACCCGCGAATATCCGATTCATTAACTAATATCGGCTAGAAGAGCTTTGCACATGATTGCGAAACGTTATTATTAAAGAAATAAAACGAGGGGGCGAGAGAGGGGTTGGCTGTGGCTTCCCTGTTGGCTTCCCAGGCTGTGAGAAGCAGAAAGATGCATTATTGGGCAGGGCAAATAAAACACATATAAGCCACAAAAATGGCCGCCAAAACACAAACAAACCACCGTGATCATTTTGATGCCCAGCCCACATAGAAGCCACAAACATGGCCGCCAAGGGATAGTTACAATATGAACTGACGCCTTTATCAGAACGACACATACCCGCGAATATCCGATTCATTAACTAATATCGGCTAGAAGAGCTTTGCACATGATTGCGAAACGTTATTATTAAAGAAATAAAACGAGGGGGCGAGAGAGGGGTTGGCTGTGGCTTCCCTGTTGGCTTCCCAGGCTGTGAGAAGCAGAAAGATGCATTATTGGGCAGGGCAAATAAAACACATATAAGCCACAAAAATGGCCGCCAAAACACAAACAAACCACCGTGATCATTTTGATGCCCAGCCCACATAGAAGCCACAAACATGGCCGCCAAGGGATAGTTACAATATGAACTGACGCCTTTATCAGAACGACACATACCCGCGAATATCCGATTCATTAACTAATATCGGCTAGAAGAGCTTTGCACATGATTGCGAAACGTTATTATTAAAGAAATAAAACGAGGGGGCGAGAGAGGGGTTGGCTGTGGCTTCCCTGTTGGCTTCCCAGGCTGTGAGAAGCAGAAAGATGCATTATTGGGCAGGGCAAATAAAACACATATAAGCCACAAAAATGGCCGCCAAAACACAAACAAACCACCGTGATCATTTTGATGCCCAGCCCACATAGAAGCCACAAACATGGCCGCCAAGGGATAGTTACAATATGAACTGACGCCTTTATCAGAACGACACATACCCGCGAATATCCGATTCATTAACTAATATCGGCTAGAAGAGCTTTGCACATGATTGCGAAACGTTATTATTAAAGAAATAAAACGAGGGGGCGAGAGAGGGGTTGGCTGTGGCTTCCCTGTTGGCTTCCCAGGCTGTGAGAAGCAGAAAGATGCATTATTGGGCAGGGCAAATAAAACACATATAAGCCACAAAAATGGCCGCCAAAACACAAACAAACCACCGTGATCATTTTGATGCCCAGCCCACATAGAAGCCACAAACATGGCCGCCAAGGGATAGTTACAATATGAACTGACGCCTTTATCAGAACGACACAT
>JAWNKY010003340.1:0-15231 GCA_035041765.1 Drosophila algonquin
TGGAAATTATCCTATTTGCAGGAGCCCTTTTACTTGACTACGTAGACATCCCTTCTCACGACTGGGGCTCCTATAGGAAATGATGCTTCCTCATCGTACGATAGTTGGTGCATGGCACGAATTGACAAAAAAAGCAGCGGGCTTTGTTCCACACGTAACGGCTTGTAAATCTTGATTTCATGAGTAGGCCTTTCGCGCCACAGAATGCATTGCAAATATTCATCCGGGTGTGAAATCCGTACGCAGCGATACATCTTACAGATGCCTTTACAAAGTGCAATCCTAAAGAACCTAAACCGAAGCATTATGTTAAATATTTTTGGCTGAATCGTTGCGCCCAAGCCAGCAATAAGTCATTGAGGGAGCACCCAGATGTGGTCTTTGCAGATCCATCAAAAACAACACGTAGTTTCGTACTGCTGCTGTCGAGTTTTTGCACGCAATGATGCGGCAAGAAAAACTGTGGCAACTTTATGGTTCTGGAAGCCAATGACATGTGCCATACCATGCTGCCATACTAAGACTGCATGACGACTTCCACAGCCTTATTCGAACTAAGAGACGATTCTCCAATGCCAGATATCGAAATAGGCGAGTGCCGATGTTTTAGCTGCAAATGACCAGAAAAACGAGACGTAATAAAATTGAGCTGCGATGCGGAATCCAATATTGCCCGACATGGGACGAGCGTTCCAACACGATTTTTAACCAAAACGATGGCCGTAGCTAGCAACACGTAGTCATTCGAGATATTGGGAATAGGTGGAGGGTACGGTGGAGAGGCTGAGCATGAAACTAAGGCTGATGATTGCGATTGAGGGAGGTTCACGTCTGCATCAATGATTGCGGATGGAATCGGGCTTTAAGTCTTGTGGAGCAACGTATGATGTTTCATACGACACTGCTTGCAACTTCCAGATTTGCCCTTGCGCAAACAATTGAGGCAGAGGTGCATTCTCTTTGATTCCTTATAGCGCAAAGTAGGGGACAAATTTAGGAACATGCCGCAATTGGTTATGATGTGGTCCCTTCCGCCGCAAAATCTACATCCAGAAACAGTTTCGTTATTATTAGGAGAGGTAATGAGAACATTTTGACTACGCTTGTGCGTTTTTTCTCCCACCTGATGGCTTGGTGTTTCGATTACCAAGTCATTTTCCTGATTCTCCATCATTCTGCATCGCTTCTGCAGAAACGAAGCAAGGGACTTTAATGTCAACAGCTTGTGGGACGGCAAGTCCACATTTGTCCCGGGTCCTGGTGTCCAGCCTATGCGTTACAATGTGAATGAGAAATCCATCTAAAATTTTCTCAGATCCCATCTCAACACCTTGCAACCCAAATATCGCCTTTACGTGTGCCTGAAAATGATGGTATTTATTGTCGAAACGATTAGTAAGAAGTTCTAAAGCAATCTCATGGTTCAAATCAGATATTTCGATTGAACGTATGGTTTCTAGTGCTACGCCGTCTACTGGAACTTTTCCAAGTTACTCAGCTCTTGCTCGTTGTCCACCACCGTCTTAAACATCGCGATGAAGTTTGGTCAGTCTGCGTAGTTTCCTCCAAAACGAGCGAATTCTATATGCGGCAGCATCGACCTCCGAGTTGATGTGCTGAGCGAACTTTCTCCAGCGAATTGATGAGGCATGCTGGTTGAGTTCGCGCTGATCACCTTCTGCTGTGCTGCTAGCTCGCGATTTAGTTTTGCATCGATCTGCATGAAAACGTTCGCGAACTCGGACCGCGCGTCACCTTTGAGCACCGTGAGATCGAGTTTTCCAAGTTGCTCTGTGCAGCGTTGAACTCGGAGTACATTGCTTCGTGGTGCTTTAATCGCGCACGCAGGTCAGCTTCGTCAAATTGAAAGATGGACTCCTCCGTTAAGCATTTGTTCATCTCGACGAGCTGCCACTGGGTAGACCTTGTTTTTGCACTGTAAAAGTCCACATCACTAGGCGCATCCGTCAGATCATGAACAATATCTTGATTTTCAGCCATTTTCAACGCCACAAGATCAGGGCTTATACACAAAAAAAGGGGGGCACTATAAGAAGTTTGCGAGGGGAACGATATAACACCCTGATTGTGCGGGCAACCCGCAAAAACCAAGCGACGACAAACAAATGGTTTCGATTTCGTTCTGTCTTTGCCTCAACTTCTGAGGGCTTTGCACTGCGCTTTCACTAATACACGCGCAATAAAACCGTTTTTTGGTGGGGCTGTTTCACTCAGTTATGAGACCGATTTTGTCTGTATATAAACACATACATCTATGTAGAGCTATATGGCAACGAACTTTGCACCCAAATGCTGACAATGCACAATGTCACTGGATATCACTGCAGTACGTTATGCATGTATTTGTTGTGTTTGTTTTATGACGATATCGACAATTTGATTATTACATCGCGATACGGGCTCCAGATCACGTCGGGGTCACCAAAATGTTGGAGGTATATATAAAATATATAACCTGTATTCAAATATTGATTAATAAGGCACTAATTTGGGTTAACTAAAGTAATGCTTTATTGCTTGTTGGTGATCGGAGCTGCACTGGACTTCATCATAGCGGCCTCGCTGCAGCAGCCGAAAGCTCTAAAGCTTAAGCGGGAAGAGAGCTTATGTAGGCAGATAACATACAAGGCAAAACAAACAACCAATTGTGCTCGATGGCATTTACTTTAATTTAATTTACGTCGTTCTGCTTCGAGCATTGTCCTTCTGGTAAATCTGTTGATGGCAACGTACCATTTTTTATCAGTGAGTCATACTCCTTTGTCATGGCTGCCTTCCAGTATGACACCTGGATACCCTGCATTGCCTCTCAGAACGATATACACGAACTGTCTCTTTAAATCGTGTATACCCACTTGCATCCAATTGCATATTGTCCTTCGGGTACATCTGTTGATGGCAACGTACCATTTTTTTACCAGTGAGTCATACTCCTTTTCATGGCTGCCTTCCAGTATGACACCTGGATACCTCTCTCGGAACGATTACGATAATAATAACTCTTAAGAATTCAATACGTTCAATTCGCTATACTCCTTCTTTGGACGTTTTGAAGTTTTACATCGTGCCAATTTTGAACCCCCTGTGCCAGTGCGCACTCGTTTCCATTGCTCATGCAATTACACGAACTGCCCAGCCCAGTAAACATATTTTTTCACCTTTTTTTTATTTTTTGTGATATTTATATATATTTAATTTAAAGCTATCACAAGAAATACAATAAACTTTTTTCCTACTTTCTATAATAATTATTGCGTTTTGTGTAGAAGAGATTTTGCAAAAATATGTATGAACTGCTAGGCAGTTCGTGTAATGATAGAAAATTTGATAGAACATAAATGCTCTGTGAAGATTTGAAAAGTTTTCTGTTGTTTTGTGTTTTGGTTATAATGAAAAATATGGAAAGAATTAAATGTAGTCCAGGTAGATGATGTCATTTGGTCATGGTTTCCCTTTAATAATTGTTATAGAAAGTAGGAACAAGCTTAATGTATTTATTGTGATAGCTTTTAATTGAATACAAATAAATATATCACTTATAATAAAAAAAGTTGCTCATGCTGCTGATCATTTTCCTTGTCTTCTTCCTGGCTGTTCCCCTGCAAACGCTCTTGCAAAGGTCTAATTTCGTCGTATTACGTATTACGAGGCTGCTCAAATAAACATCACGTTTCTCGATCACGCATCGTTTCTCCTTGTCATACAGCCTAAGATCGCTCACTGAATTGTTAGGAATCACGGCTTCTCCGTTCTTTAGCTCGCAAACTTTGTGAACTCGTAGCTTTAGCTCACCCACTCATCGAGGTTGCGGCAGCTTCCTCAAAAGGAAGCGACTGTCATTCAAGCTTGCTGCAACACTAGCTAGCTAGTCAGCCTCGTGGTCCTCCTCCATGACTTCCTCTATAGAGGCTTATATTTTGTTTTGCTCAAAAATAACGTTTGCTCAATTATAAATGTTTTCATTTTGATAACGGAAAAATGTTGCTCTATGTGAAAAAAATAGCATCAATCTTTAGTTTTCAAAAGTAAATCGTAAAGTTGTAATCGGAAGTAAAAGCTGGAGTTTGCCTAAATTTATACATATGTGCCTAAATTTATATGTCTAGGCCAGAGGCCGGCTGCCGCGATGGTAGAGAAAATGAATCGTTTTGCTTCGTGCCCGTTGTCGGCGCACACAAGCGCACTAAGTCATGTGAGTGCCTTCGTGCCAACCTCTGGTCTAGGCATACCCGTTTGGTATTTGCGTTGATGGGTCGCAACATGCAAACATATTATGAATGTTCATATAAATATATTTTGTATGCTTTCTATCTTTTAGTATGACATTAATACATCCATTATTTATTGTCAATACTTCAGACTAATATGGATTCCAATAAAATGTTACAAAAGTCCCACAGCTATTGGATATGGCCGAAAGCAATAGTAAACTATATTAATGAATACTTTTGTACGTGTTGCATACATGGATTCAAATACATTGTTAAAAAACTGTTTACTTTTCTGGAAAGGTAAGTATCACGCCTTTTCCTTTTTCCTTTTTTTTTAAGGTATTCTTAATTGTCATATTTAACCAAACTTAATACTAAATCAATACAGAGGGTTACCATGATGCGGCAGCAAACGCATTACATCCACATCGGTTACAGGACACGGAGGACAGGGAAGTGTCTTGTGTTTTGTGGCGGGAGTGTGCGTGAGTAACAATATAGCTATATCTGTCTGTCCATTCGTTCGTCTGTCTGTGATATCGCACTGAATGAAGTTAATTTAATATTTCTGTCATTTGCCATTTTCCACCCCCAATATTGAATATTCATGAATATATTTGAACATTGAAGATACAAAAAAAAACCATAATTGTAGAATAATATATATATACCATATCCTCCAGATGGCTTAATGAAAAACTGGTTTAGATCAGGTATGGGCTATAACAATCATATGACTTCATATGACTGAGTATTGGATATAAAAATTTAAGATCTCATTTAAAAATGCCAATATGGTAGAACATTTATACCTTGGCTTATTATATCTTATTTGGCTTATTATATCTTATTATACATACATATATAACCATACATACATTAATATGTGTAAATGTATATGTGTGTATGTATGATGTTGTGTTGTATACGGTAAATAAACCGTCTAGAGTTTGGTCGTCGCACCTAGAACTTTAACCAGTTGGACTGCGGAGTGGGTATCCCGTGGCGCGCAAAGGACACGGCGACATCCTCTGATGATTGCGATAGGCAAGGTATCCTTTGGTATAAAAATTGAGGGTCTGAAGATACGGCGACAGCCTCTGTTCATTTGCAATGGAAGATGAGTGGCAGGCAGTTGTGGTACTGTTTCTGATACTGATTTTATTCAATAAACTTCACCCTATTTATAGGTAACAAAAGGTACAAAAACTGTTGATTTTATGGTAAAATACAAAAAAAAATAATTAATGTCGATTTAATATAAAGTGTATGATGCAAATTGTGCAATTGTGTTTATCGTTGACTCAGCTATAGTGCTGAAATGAAATATAATGAAATTAATTGATTTTGATAAATGTGTATTTATTTTACATAATATTGCTTATACATAATTTGCCGACTGAACAGAATGCATACTAAAAAAAACATATTAAAGTTCATATTCTATCTTTGTAGCACTCTAGATGCCAAGTGAAAATTTTGAAAGTGCGCAAAATAAGCAAAGGTCGGCTTTTAAATTAAAAATGAAGGGGATTGTTGGGAGCCGCGGTAAAGACTGCTGCTCTACTTTATACCCAGTACTCAGACAGTATACATGTATGTATGTGAGCTTGCTTTTTCTGTAATTTACACAAAATATATTTTTTTTAATTTATATTATATGTTCGCAAAAGGGATAAATTTAATTTTTTAAAACAGAATATACGGCTCGTGGAAGTGTGTACGAGAGAGAGAGAGAGAGAGAGAGAGAGAGAGAGAGAGAGGGAATACGGAATACGGAATATCTCACGCCCGTGAGATATAGCGGGAGGGACCGATGACTTTCTAAATGATTTTTTTCAATCTTATTCAGAATTGACACTCTGATAGATATAATCATTTCTTATATCATTTTGATATCAAATTACTACAACAGTATTTCAAAAATTTTGCCATGCCCCCTTTCGGTGAAATATTTTGAAAAATTGTCTTGAGGTGATATCACAGGAGCTTGGATAAAAGTTCGGTTGGTCTTGCTTTTATAGTCTCTGAGATCTTTATTTATTTATAGATTGCAGGGAAATAATTACACTACTCGACAAAATTCAACTTTTTTTTCCGCTGTGGCCAAAAATGACTTTTTCTGATAGGTTTGGAGATTTAAATTTTTTTAAAGAATTATGGTTTTTTTTTCATGGAGTAGTTTTTTTTCTAAGAATTTTAAAAAAATGTGGTATTTTTTGTCATAGGTAGTGCTTTTATTTTTCACATAACTTAAGGTTTCTACAACTGGTTGTATTGAACTTTGCAGTCAAAAAAGCTGACAAATGCAGCTATAAATCCGACTCAGACACTTTGCAGCTGCAACTTAACGTCTGGAAGATATTAAGCTTCCAAATTGAAATTTCATAATTTTTTTGGTATTTTTCACCCGAAATTTTGATTTTGAAAGCTCAGAAAAGCCGAAAAAAAAAATTTGAATGCCTTGATTTTTGGTTTAAGATAGACACATTAATTAGGCGTCGATTAAGGTATCGCTTATAAAAATATAAAAATAAACGGCTAAGTTATAACGGTTTGACCAAAACGACCCAAATCTCATTTTATCTGAAAAAATACCGTCCGCGGCAAAGGCCTCGTCTCTATTTTATACCCGGTACTCAGTCAGTATATACATAAATATATGAGCTTACGATTTATGCAATTTATTATATGTTCGCAAAAGGGACGAATTGAATTTTGGGCAAAAAATAATATTTAAAATAAAAAAGTGAAGTCAAACCATTTTTGGCATTTTTATACATGTTTCCAACATCTGCTTCTACATTTCATAATGTACATGTATATCTACATATTCGAGACGTACAAGTGTTTGCGAGAGAGAGAGAGAGAGAGGGAATGAGGAATCGCTTGGCAGGCGTTGCGTAGCCACTGAAATTTAATTTGTTTCTTCTGGCCATAATATTGATTCGACCTGATCCAGATATGGCAGTCTGGTAGACACGGTCATTTGCCATAATTCTGCGTTTTTGGTTTTCTTTTATCTTCAAAATTGTGAATTCCACAGATTTTCGTCCTTTGTAGGGGCGGAAGGGGTCGTGGCAAAATTTTGAAATACACCTGCGCAGGTTTGGTATCACAGGAGTTCGGATAGAAAGTTTGGATGCTCTAGCTCTTATAGTCTCTGAGATCTAGGCGCTCATTTAAACGAATAAGCAAAGCAGATGGGGTCGCGTGTGAGAGAGAGCGGGAGGGAACGATGACTTTCGAAATGGTTTTCTTCATTGTAGCTATAATAATGATCCGATCTGATCCAGATTCAACACTCTGATAGAAATGGGCATTCTCTATGACTCTGCGTTTTTAGTATTATCGGGTCGGGGCGAAATTTTGAAATATACTTGGATTAGTGTGATAACACAGAAGACTGGATACAAAACTTGGTTGCTCTAGCTTTAATAGTCTCTGAGATATATTCGCTAATGAAGACGGACGGACGAGACGGACAGACAGACTTGTCTGTCTGTCAGACACAGTCGATATAGCGACTCGGCTATTGATGCTGATCAAGAATATATATACTTAATGGGGTCGGAAACGCTTCCTTCTGGCCGTTACGTACATCCGTTATCACCACAAATCTAATATACCCCTTTACTCTTCGAGTACCGGGTATAATGATATTCTTAAATCTGCCCACCCTTGCGGCAGCGCTGCTCGAGCAGCGGGCCGACGTTCTGCACCGTCAGCTCATCAGCGGATGTTTATGCAATAGCGAAATATGATTCCGCTAGCCACTTGAGTGCAGGCCGTCGGCTCCCTGGCAGAAGCTCGTGCGACGATGTAGTCGCTACCCCACGCCTCGAGTACAGCATCGCCAAGAACGAAAGCAAGGACTGGATTGAGCCGACCTCTTTGATGTAGCTCAGATTCTTTTCACTGAGTTGATGCAGGAAAGGATGCATGTCCGACTCACAGCTGATCGTGGCTGGTCTGTTGTTGATGATGACCATCCCGTCGTCAACGAGGGTGATGGGCTCCAGGTGACTTGGTTGAGAAAAGCAATAAGCAACAAAAACCTAAGTAAATAGATCGGAGACCGGCACCCAATATTCTACTTGAAAGTTGTGAATTTTCGTAAAAATTGTCATTTATTCGTCCTTACGAATAATTTCTCAACTTTCAGGAGCTCTAGAGCCCATAATTATTAACCGATTTTAAAAATCAAAAATTTGGATCCATAATCTTTGAAGTATTCTCTATCGATCACATATTTTATTTTTGCCGATTGCGTTCAGGCCCCACTGTGCGCCGTTTGGATTCAAAGAGCGCCAGCGCGAGAACGAGTCGGGAATCATATTTGTCGGGTTTTTTATGTTTTGTCTGTGTGAAGACTGCGTTGGAAAAATTGAAAAAAAACAAACTTTCATATGCCGAATTTCGCCGATAAATTCCGTTAGCCGACGAATAACCGTTTTTTTTCCTACAAAAATACCAAAAATCTGTGTTTTTAACAGTTTTAAACATTAAAATGGCATTCGGGATAGTGCCAAACGTTATATGAAGTTTTGGTCAAACGGTTATAACTTAGCCGTTTATTTTTATATTTTTATAAGCGATACCTTAAACGACGCGTTATGAATGTGTCTATCTAAAACTAAAAATCAAGGCACTCAAAAATTTTTTTTCGACTTTTCCTGAGCTTTCAAAATCAAAATTTCGGGTGAATAATACCGAAAAAAATTATGAAATTTCAATTTGGAAGCTTAATATCTTCCAGACGTTAAGTTGCAGCTACAAAGTGCCTGAGTCGAATTATATAGCTGCATTTATCAGCTTTTTTTAACTGAAAAGTTCAATACAACCAGTTGTAGGAAACTTAAGTTATGTGAAAAATAAAGGCAGTACCTATGACAAAAAACACCAAAATTTTTCTAAATTCTTAAAAAAAACTACTCCACGAAAAAAAAAAACCTTCTTTAAACATTTTTAAACATCTAAATCTATCAGAAAAAGTCATTTTTGGCGACAGCGGAAAAGTCGTGTCGACTAATGTCATCAGATTTAGTGATTAATGATAATTATTTTAAATTATAAGTTATTAATAGGAATATTTTGTTAAGTTTTATTTTATAAGAAATAAATAATTTCTATTTAAAATTAAATTTTTTTAAATTATCATTTTAAAGTTTTATTTTGGCTTAAAAATTTATTTTTGATTTAACTATATGTTAACTTTGGTACGCATTTTTATTTATTTTAAATATAAATATAATTTATTTATTCGCAGTAATTAATTTTATTAAATAAATAAATTAAAAGAATTAGCAATATTAAAGAGTATTGACTAAATTGGTGCCAGCACTCGCAGTTACAGTAAAAATACAAACCAATTATTTTAGTATTAGTTATATTTATTTATTAAAATAAAATGGAATTTATTAGTTTTGCATTCACCCGGCACACGGCAAACGTTGTTTTGCCATTTGTTTTATTTTTTATTAGTGATATATACATATATGTATTTAATTTAAAGCTATCACAAAAAATACAATAAACTTTTTTCCTACTTTTTATAATAATTATTGCTATTTGTGTAGAAGAGATTTTGCAGTCAAATCTCATAAGAAGATAAATGTTCAGTGAAGATTTGAAAAGTTTTGAGTGGTTTTGTGTTTTGGTTATAATAAAAAATATGGAAAGAATTAAATGTAATCCAGGTAGATGATGTCATTTGGTCATGATTTCTTAAACATCCCTACGATGTGTAGCGTGGATGAGTGGATCCTAGACAAGCGTACCATTCCGGTCCAGATATTTTCCGAAGCGTTTTGGCTTGAAAGACCCTTATGTGTCGGAGATGGGACTTGGCCGCTGTGCCATATACCTGTACCCCTTATCTCCAGATCGGGGCCAGGATTGACTTGTAGATCCTCCCATTGTTGTCCAGACTTAACTTGTTGTTTTCTTTGAGGAGTGAAGTTTTTTGGACTTCCCCTCGAGCTTGCCTTTAAGAGTCTTTATGTGGCTAGCGAACGTGAGTCTGGTGTCCAGCTCAACACCCAGATAGGTATGGGTTCTGCGTTGTTTTAAGAGCTCGCCATGAGGAAATACACCTGGGCTGGTTTCTTCTGAGGGTGTGCGTCATCACTGCACACTTCTCTGGGTTGACCGAAATGTTCCAGGCTGGCACAATTTTCGAAGCGCTTCAGGAATATTTGGAGATTTTCTGTGGCTCTATATAGACAATTGGCCCTTGACAAGACTGCCGTGTCGACCGCGAAGGTCGCCACCACAACTGGCTGCTCCCTACGCCGATGGGTACTTCCTGGTATGGGCAAATCATGAGTAAATAAGATATGTATATAGCGTTGGGCTGAGGACGCTTCTCTGCGGTACGCCTGCTCCGATTGACTTAGTTGATGAAGATACTCCGTCTTGTACAACACTTAAGCTCCTAGCTGTCACGAAGCTTTTGACGATTTCGAAAAGCTGGGAGTTGATCAGCTTTTAAATCTTTGCCAGACTGCCAGACTCGATCAAACGCCTGCTGGATGTCCAAATAAGCAGCGATGGTGTACTGCTTTCTTTGGAAGCCGTACCTTGACGGCTCAATGACCCTGTGGAGTTTCTCGGGTGTTCCATGACAAAGCGTAAAACCAAATTGGTGATTTGGTACACCCGCCGAGTCCACGATCCTCTACTATGCATCTCTCCAGGAGCTGGCCAAATGTTGGCAAGACGCTAATGGGTCTATGGTTTTCAAGCTCGTCGTGAGGTTTCCCTGGTTTCGGTATCATTATGACGCTGGCTAATTTCCAGTGTTTTGGAAAGAAGCCCAACATTAGCGACGCATTGAAGATGAGTAGCAGGAAAAGGATTTGCGGTAGGATTTGCGGTAGGATTT
This sequence comes from Drosophila algonquin, assembly GCA_035041765.1. Classification (NCBI taxonomy): domain Eukaryota; kingdom Metazoa; phylum Arthropoda; class Insecta; order Diptera; family Drosophilidae; genus Drosophila; species Drosophila algonquin. Next base: position 11,119 of record JAWNKY010003340.1, read on the forward strand.
GCGGTAGCGCTTTTACTACCATATTGTCGATACCGTCATTTCCCGGGGCCTTTTTCGCTTTGAGTCTTTCTATGTCTTCAGATATTTCCAGTACAGTGATAGGCACCACCGGTAGCTCCAGGATTTCCGCGACTTTAGCCATTCTGCTCCCTGATGCCGTCTGGAACGGTTGCAATCTCCCTTCTATATTCTCAGCGATGGCTTCCACACGGTCAGCGGCTGATTTGGCCTAGGTACCATCAGCCTTCCTAACTGGATAACGAGAAGTGGGTTGACGCTCCCGTCAGCTGTCGCCTCCGAAAGGGTTTTGTCCGGGGCCTCCAACTTTAGTATAGCCAGCTTCTTTCTCATCCTATTCGCCACTCGCCTGTAAACTCTGTCTAATAGCGGGTCGTTGGCACGTTAATACTCCCTTCTAAGTATCTTCTTGATAAGAAGCAGCCTTTCAATTTCGCTTAAAGTTCTGCATCTGTGGCTTCCGGTCTGCGACGACTGAGCGCCTTGTAGGCCGCATGTGGTAGCAGCTGCAGCAGCATTACGAACTTTTGCCCCAAGTGTGTCTATCGCGAGATCTACATCTTCTGTGGTCCATAGGTCAGTGTTAAGGTCAAGCGATTGTCCTACCACTAGCCTGAAGACACCAATGTATGGTGCGAATTTAACAACCTCGACTTGGCTGGGATGATATTCACACCTTCAGCCAACGTGGCGATGATTGAGAGCAGTCTTTAAAGTTTTTTTAAAGACCTATGGTTTTTTTTCTAGGTTTAGTTATTTTCTAAAGAATTTTTAAAAAGTGTAGTATTTTTTCTCAGAGGTAGTACTTCTATTTTTCACATAACTGAAGTTTCCTATAACTGGTTGTATTGAACTTTGCAGTTTTGAATATCTGATAAATGCAGCTATAAATCCGACCCACACACTTTGTAGCTGCGACTTAACGTCTGAAATATATAATACCCTCTGCACACTGAGTCCGTCAAGGGGGAACGTTGGGATTTTTGACAGACGGTGAAACTCCGATTCACACTGGCACCGTCTACCGTTTACCGTCTAACAGCTGATGACAATAACAAAAACTGAGTTTTTGAGCGGAAGATTTTTTTATTTTTTTTTGAAAAAAAATGGATATGGAAGATTTTGCAATTGTTTTAACTATAGTTCAAAAGCAAAATATTTTCTTGCAACAACTAATCATGTTGTTGGGTGAAAAGGATAAAGATAGCGATTACAGCGGAATAATAATGTGCTGTTGCATACTGAACAATATGTTTAATAAGCACAATATCGCAATAAACTATAGTTGGGAGCTTCTACCAGCATAGTCTTCCAAATTTATTCCATTTCAATTTACTTCAGGTATAGATTTGCGTATGTAAACATCGGATGTCCAGAAAATTACAACGATTCGACAATATATCTTAGTTCGAGCCTTGCAGAACAGATCGCAAAGCGTTGCCAATATGGAAGCAAAAACACAACAGCTCCATTAATGGGAATTGGTTTCTGCTTAATTAAAGTTAAATTAAAGTTAATTAATTACAAATGCCATTAAAAAACCACCTGGCTCCTTGCCATTTTTTGGAGAATATCAGTTATTTTTGTCAGTCATTGTTTACATATTCGCAGTGAATCTCATTTTTTCGTTGTGAATGCCAATTTTTCAGAGTCGCATTTGAAAACCATCGGCTAAATATCGCATAGAAACGTGCGGTTTAGGAACATTCAAAATAGACGGTGGAACTAACTGGGAAATTTTCGGAACGCCAAAACCTTACGCACCGTCTAGGAAATAGACGGTAAAAGGTGCTCAGTGTGAATAGGCTATTAAGCTTTTTTCCCCCGAAATTTGGACTTTGAAAACCCAGGAAAAGTCGAAAAAAAATAGCCCGGCAGCAGCAGCGTGCACCCAGGAGCAAAGCGGCAACGGCTCAGCCTTCAACCGAAACGCATCTAAGCCTCATTTTCAAACAAACCTCCCAGTGAAACCCTGCGGAACCGAGCTGCGTATACCTCCACTGCACTGTGGTAGGATTTGCCAAAGTTGAGGCATAAAATAGTCTACAGATTACATGGTCTTCAAATTTGGTACAGTTAATTGTAATGATATACAACAGGCTGAGCCAAAATTTTTTTAGAGGTTCCTACTTCCTACTTCTTAAAATGTTTAGTTGCGCCATCTATTGTAATCTGCAGTGAAATCTATTCCATTTAAATAATAAAAATATTAAACTTAGCTAGAAATTCTAATTTCGCAAAGGAAAAATCGATGTGGAAATATTGGTTCTATAGATAAAACATATTGCAAAAAAATATTTAAGAAATCGGACAGACAAGAAAGGGTTAAAAACAATACGAAAACATGCCTGTTCAAAATCAAACCAATGCACTCTTGACTCTTCATTTGCGTCGGAATAAAATAATTCCTCCGAAGACAGCTTTCAAGAATCACCACAGATGCGTCCTCATAGACCCAAAGTCAGAAAAATTGTAAGCGATGGGTTAGCTCTAAGCCTTGATGTGGTCAAGTTGAGTAACAGAAAATCGGCTGTCGTTTTACTTTCGACACTCAAAAGTCCAGGATGTGATTCATCTCAATACAGTGTGAGTACAAATACAATTCGACGTCAACGAATGTTGTATGGAGAACCATTGGCGGAATGCTTGAAAGCCGAATCTAAACCACGATGTATTTTGACTGTTCACTGGGACGGAAAAATAATAGAAGACATAAGCGGTGACGAAATTGCCGATTGACTACCTATTACCGTATCAGGACCGGTAGTCGATCAACTTCTTGCGGTCCCAAAGCTTAGCTGCGGATCGGGAGAAGCAGCTGCTGAAGCCGTTTTGGAAACATTATCTTCTTGGGGCTTAAACGAAAAGAGAAAGTGTATGTGTTTTGATAAAACCCCTTGTAATACAGGGCTTAGAAATGGAGTTTGTATTCTGCTTGAAAAAAAATTAAACGAGGGGGAACGTTGTGAGCAGCGGCAAAGGCCGCGGCTCTACCTTATACCCGGTACTCAGTCAGTATACACATACATACATATATGAGCAATGTTCGCAAAAGGGACAAATTCAATTTTGGGCAAAAAATAATATTTCAAAAAAATGAAGTCAAATAAATTTTGGAATATTATACATGTTTTCAATTTTGTTTGCATATGCTTTTACATCTGCTTCTAAATTTCTACATGACATGTATAACTACATATTTGAGACGTACCAGTGTTTGTGACAGAGAGAGAGGGAATGAGTAAGCGCTTGGCAGGCGTTGCGTAGCCACTGAAATTTAATTTGTTTCTTCTGTAATGCTCCTATTTCAGGCTGAGGTCAGCTCAGTCTTCCCAGGATCCTACTACAAGAAATTTGTAGATTGCAGGAACCTCTATTGGAAACGGGGTCGGCCCTAACTGGACGAGAGACAAGAGTGGACGAGAATGAGGCGTAATTGTGCCAGTAAGATTCGGACTGTGAGGATAATAGGATAATGATGGTAATGAAGGACACGAGGCGTGGTCACACTCGTTGGGTCGAGAAGGATAAGGGATACGAGGCGTTGTCACACTCGTTGGGTCGAGAAGGATAAGGGATACGAGGCGTTGTCACACACGTGGGACCTAACAGAAGATCAAGAGAAGAATTGAAGTGGGCCCGTACCGTGGTATCCTTGACTGCAAATTAATCTATAAATTCCCGCCCGACAAATAGACTTACTCAGTGGGTTCTCTTTAAATTAGTTGACACTTTATTGAATTTCTGTATGTTCATTAGCTTAAGCGTACGACGTGTGGTGTAGGATAACTAAGTGTAGGTTGCTGCGCGGAGCAACGTCTGTCTCGCGAACGTCGCGCGTGCGGTGGAAAAAAAGTGGGCGGTTTGAAGAGTTTTCGTGTATTGTATAACGTAGCTTATTTTTATACAAAGGTAATTCTTACTCCTCCATTGCCGGTGTGGCGTGGTGAACTGTAACGCAGCCTTGAGGTTCGTTACACCCCCCCTTTCTTCCGGGAGGAGGCGGACGCAGACCGGTCCAGCGAGTGATCGCTTGTGGACCTGGTATTTCCGGTTCCGGAACCAACTGCTGCAGCGGACCCTGTCCGCCTGTTT
>JAWNKY010003342.1:0-38570 GCA_035041765.1 Drosophila algonquin
AATATACCCCTTACTCTTGGAGTACCGGGTATAAAAATGCCGCTTTCGTCCGGCTCAAAAGCGAGAAATAATATATATAAATATAAATAATATATTCTAAATATAAAAAGACTTATGATTAAACACGGAACCCAAGTGTCTTGGCTCCGCTGCTGACGATTGCTGCCGCCACTGTCAAAGAATCACCGCATCCGCCGCAGGTGTGTGTAACATTTCATCAACCAGTCGCGTTGCATCAGAGCGTATGTGTGGGAACTCAGTTCCTTACCACAGAAACTTCGACGTCAGCTTTTTTTGTCCAAAAATCTGCTCCTAGCAGTCTCCTTGCCATTCGGACATTCGGATGGTTCCTTATTTTTAACTGATACCTCTCTAAGTGGTCATTAACCCCGGCTTCGACCAGGCGTACACAGAGGTCGTTGACAATATCCTTGTTTCGGATGAAACACTGCTCCAGAAATCAAGCGAAGCAGCTTGCTAAGAAGTTTGTGACCTTAACGAAGTTGCTTTTAGCAGCAATATGGATACCATATTTCCAGGCAGGGACTGTGACGGCTTTGTAGATCAGTACCTTTTTTGCAAAGTTTAGCCTGTTGTTGTTGAGTAAGCAAACAAAATAGTTTCTTGGTCTTGATCTCTAGCCTGCTCCTTACGCTCCGGATGTGGCTAGCAAAGGTCATCCGAGTGTCCAATGTGAAGGAAGGTACTTTTTTCTTTTCGCTGCTCCAGTAGCTTTTTATGAAGAAAAATGCCATAGCTAATTTTTTTTCTTATGCGTCACTACAGCACACTTTTCCGGGTTGATGGAGATGTTCCAAGGGCAAGCCCAATTCTTGAATATCTATTGGTAGCGCTGAAGGTTGTCTGTAGCATCAAAAATACAGTTAGCCCTAGACATTACTGCTATGTCGTCAGCAAAGGCTGCCACAATAAGTTTCTGTTCCGGTTGCGTGCGAACGATGTCGTGTGAGAACAGATTGCACAGCGTCGGTCCAAGGACACTGACTTGTGGTACTCCAACCTTGATCCTTTTTCCAGAGGAGAAAATATCATCTTGAAAGACCCGGGGAAAGACCTATTTCAGCTTGTAGAGGAGTCCATCATGCCATGCATAAAAACGAGGGGGATCGTTGTGAGCCGCGGCAAAGGCCGCAGCTCTACTTTATACCCAATACTCAGTCAGTATACATACATATGAGCTTACGATTTATGTAATTTATTACAAGTTCGCAAAAGCAACGTATTAAATTTTAGCCAAAAAAGAAAATTTCAAAAAATTAAGTCGAACCATACGGGAGATTTTTATATATTAGATGTTGTGTAAATTGTGCATGTCACAGACTTTCGTTCTTTGTGTGGGCGGAAAGGGGAGGGCGAAATTTTGAAATACACTTGTAGTAGTGTGATAACGCAGAAGTCTGGATGCAAAATTTGGTTGCTCTGGCTTTAATTATCTCTGAGATTTAGGCGCTAATGGAAACGGACGGACGGACAGACAGACATGGCTATATGACTCGACAATTGATGCTAATCAAGAATATATATACTAGTCGGAACTATTCGCTTCGCTAGTTCTAGTAGCTTTGTTTTGGGTGTTACAAACATCTGCTATCACACAAATCTAATATACCCCTATACTCCTTGAGTACCGGGTATAAAAACTGGGCCAGGAATTTTTCGATTGTGTTTTCCTGGCCTTAATGTCCAGTCAGCTAAGCTAAATCCACACATTCTTATCGATAGTTTCCGTATCGACACGATTATGGACTGAGAGAACAGCTGACATTCAAAGGAAAGGAAAGGAATAAATATGTGCCTATTATTACTGAAGTAAAAGTGAAAGATGGAGAAAAAACTATGCGCAAAACCAAAAAAAGATTTGCAAATTTTCAACCTAATCAGAAGATTGCTTTAATAAAAGTAGTTGAGAAAAAACCCTGTCTTTGGCGGATCACGGAAAATAAGCATTTTGATCATTTTGACATTTTTGTGCCTCCGTCTGCGCTGTACTTCTTCTTCATATTTTTTGGCAACAATATATGCCGCCACCAACATCACTTCATCGTCACAGTTATTTCAGTTGAATTTTTAAAATTGACGCTGTTTACAAAACACAGCTGAGCCAAGCATGTTTTAGGTTCTTGGTCACACCATTTTAGTTACGTTCCACAAAAACGAAATAAATAGCAGATTCCTGTCATTAATTTTACGCTGTGCTGGATACAGGCCTTAACTGGGAATAGAGGCGTAGGTTGTTTGCAGCGTTCCGTCAGTTTCCATAGTGCATAGTGCATCGGACTTCAGCTTTGCCAGCTTTTTTCTAGCCCTTCAACATCCCTCGAAGTCACGGATCTGTGGCTTCCAGTCCGTGATATCCAAGTGTCGTGAGTGCTGTGGGAGGCAGCAGCAGCAGAAACCTCACTTATTTTGGTAAAGATGGTGGCAATTGCTTCTTCGACATCCTCAGCGGTTCGAAGGTTCAGGCGTATATCCAATGAGTCAACTAGTATTTTTGTAAACAGGGCAACATATGAGCCTGATTTTAACAGTGATATCCGAGGGTCGTGAGTGCTGTGGGAGGCAGCAGCAGCAGAAGCCTCACTAATTTTGGTAAGGATGGTGGCAATTGCTTCTTCAACATACTCAGCGGTTCGAAGGTTCAGGCGTATATCCAATGAGTCAACTAGTATTTTTTTAAACATATGAGCCTGATTTTAACAGTGATATCCTGATTGGGATCATCGGTTGTGTCATTTACATTGTCACGGTGATAGGAAGGTGATCAGAGCTAAAGTCGTGCTCATCTCGAATTGAGAGCTACCTGTTGTGGATCGACTTGTATATGAAAAAGTCCAGGCAGGATGGCATGGATCGGTGGTTAGAAGAGAAGTAGGTGGGACTTCCTGTGACAAGAACTTGGGCTGAGCAGTTACTCAGGGCATCATGCTGCGCCGCTCTTTGTTGCGATATCTCCTGTAGCTGCCCCAGGTTCTATTTTCTGCGTTGAAGTCGCCCCGACAATGTATTTACTGCCCTGCTGACCGAGTAGGTGGTCAAACTGTGGACGGTTCATGAAATCGAAGGTGCTTATAGGTGGCAGCAACTAGAATCACTGCACGGTGGACACCATGACCGAGATTGAGATTTTGTAGTGGCAGATTATGTCTAAAGACATCCGCAAACGAGATCCAACGCTGCCCAGTCATTGCAGGGACATTTCTCGATTTTCTATATCTTTGCTGAGGGTTGCCTTTCCCCTGCAAACCAACGATTGGCGATTTGTTATCATCGTTAAGAAAATCGTGTTGGATCTGTTATAGGATGAATGTTTACCGTTACAGATAGAACAGCATAGGTCATTGAATGTGGTTGCCTTGCCATCGCAGGAATCTGGTTTTTTTAGACAATAATTTAAAGTAAGGTCGAACTCGTAGCAGCGACAGCATTGTCACACGTTGTTATTTTTTTTTGCGGGGTAGTTCTATCTGCAGTTGTTGCCTGTTAGCATATTTTGAGGGCCTCCTAGTTGTTGGGGGCCTGGGCCAAGTCGATAATCCAAAAATTTTGGCTTGGTGTAACATGGATTTATTTAGGATTCTAATTACATGTCTGTGAGTGTCAGAATTCTTAGCATAGCACCTGAGGTCCCCAGGAGGAGCCGTGCGAAACTCATAATCTTCAGGTGGGATAGAGGGGGTCAGAGAGGCTTCAACATCTTGTCTTGAATCCAAGGAATTGTTAGAGGCCTAGTTTTCTTAAGTTTTTTGATTTCATTTCGGTCTGAGGTGCCTATGACACAGCTGGGGTGAGTAGGATGCCATAAGTAGGAGAAGTCTCACGGTCTCAATCTCCGCTGACTGGGTTTCAATTACTTTATCTTGTTCCCGTAAGTGGACAAAACGGTTTGTTTTGCTTCAAGGCGCAATAATGATAACAGTGGAATTTTTACGCACTTTCCCATTCTTTGGTATTATACCCGGTACTCGAAGAGTAAAAGGGTATATTAGATTTGTGGGGATAACGGTTGTGTGTAACGCCCAGAAGGAAGCGTTTCCGACCCCATAAAGTATATATATTCTTGATCAGCATCAATAGCCGAGTCGATATAGCCATGTCTGTCTGTCCGTCCGTCCGTCCGTCCGTCCGCCCGTCCGTCTGTCCGTCCGTCTTCATTTGCGCCTATATCTCATAGACTATTAAAGCTAGAGTAACCAAGTTTTGTATTCGGTCTCCTGTGTTATCACACTACTCAAAGTGTATTTCAAAATTTCGCCCCGCCCCTTTCCGCCCCCACAATTTTGAAGATACAAGAAAACTAAACACGCAGAATCATAGAGAATGACCATTTCTATCAGAGTGTTGAATCTGGATCAGATCGGATCATAATTATAGCTACAATGAAGAAAACCATTTCGAAAGTCATCATTCCCTCTCGCTCTCTCTCACACGCGACCCCATCTGCTTTGCCCATTCGTATTTTGTGACGCCTAGTTCTCAGAGACTATAAAAGCTAGCGCAACCAAACTTTCTATCCAAGCTCCTGTGATACCAAACCTGCACAAGTGTATTTCAAAATTTTGCCACGCCCCTTTCCACCCCCACAAAAAACAAAAATCTATGGAATCCACAAATTTTAAGATATGTGAAAACCAAAAATCATGGGAAATTACTATATCTACCAGATTGCCGAATATGGATCAGGTCGGATCAATATTATGGCCAGAAGAAACAAATTAAATTTCAGTGGCTACGCAACGCCTGCCAAGCGCTGACTCATGCCCGCTCCCTCTCTCTCTCTGTCCTAAACACTTGTAAGTCTCAAATACATATGTAGTTATACATGTCATGTAGAAATTTAGAAGCAGATGTAAAAATAATATGCAAACAAAATCGGAAACATGTATAATATTCCAAAAATGTACTTCATTTTTTGAAATATTAGTTTTTGCCCATTTTTTTAATTTGTCCCTTTTGCGAACAAATAAGAAATTGCATAAATCGCAAGCTCATATATGTATGTACATAGGTATATACTGACTCAGTACCGGGTATAATGTAGAGCCGCGGCCTTTGCCGCGGCTCACAACGTTCCCCCTCGTTTTTTTATACATTGGTCTTTTTTTTTGCAAATAAATACTACGTGTATTCAAGAGAATGTAGAAAAAAAGGAGTATAATAGAAAATAGTAGGATTTGTATATCATAGAAAGGGTATTGAATCATAGAACAAGAATATTTTGAAATTTATGATAATAAACCACTTGGTTCAAATGATATTGAATATAATTTTAATTAATTTAATTTTTGCTTTTCAAGACTAAGTTTTTATTTTTGTTTGTAATAAAACTAAAAAATAAGGGTTATTTTGTAACTTTTAAATACAAATTGGGAAATAGTTGTTATAGTTTTTGCGGTGGCCGACTTTTTCAAAAAGGAAACAGCTGGGCAAAGTTAACCGAACTTCAGTGGAGCTCTCCATACCACCCCAAATGATGCGCTAAATACCATCCTTGTCATCAGAGCCTTTACCTTGCAGAAAAGGAGAAAGCAGAAACGGCAGTAATACGTCCAATGCACATGGGTGTCTTATCCATTTAAATAAGAACAATAATGTCACAGCAGTTACGGTCCCTAATTAACAGGGGGAGTACCAAACCAAACACTTCTCGAACTCACCAAATTTTCACAATATTAGGTATACTTTAAAAGTTTTTTCCAACTTCGAGAAGGGATACATCAAAGTCAGTTATCAAACGATACATATGCATATATGTACATATGTACATATGTCAGTGCCAAAAAATTTAAGTATTAGCACATAAATAAAATTGTAGTTTAATGCTATTTTAAGAATTTTCCATCATGAATTTTGAATTTTGTATTTTATACGATAAATTAATCAATTTTCTTTACCTATATTCCTTTTTTTCTTAGTTTTTTTTTTAACGAAAATTATTTAAAATTAGCGCTCAAAAGTATGGGCACACTTGGCTTTTTTTATGTTCTGTTATGTTTAATAGCTATGTTCGAGTAATTTTCCCATCTGATCAATATCATATCATATTAAGGTGGCCGAAGGTTCGTATGTCATGACAATGGTCATGTGTACATACATATGTCATATACAATAGTCAGTTTTAGCTCAGAGTTGATAAGGAACAAAACATAAATTCTTTTCTAAATAAAAGCTCTATTTGTTATACACTATTTTTATTTCCTTTTACTCAAAATAAAGGTACGAACGTCTAAATACTAACAGTATTATGTACAGATAAACAAATACTCACTTTATCAATTCAAACAGTTTTTTATCCGATACTTTTATATTTCTGGCTAGGTTCCAGCTTAAATGAACCATTGGTACAATACTTTTGAATGCTTGCAATTTATTCCATTCGTATCGTTCTATGGCAAGAGAATATTGACGCGCTGTTAATGGTCCAACATTCCAGGCAATGTTATTGCACCATCCCACAGATTGAACCCAATGTACACATCTAAAAAGTAAAACAAAATATTAAAGGTACATAAAAAGGAATATTTTATGGCTTACATTTTTAGTTTAACATAGACACATTAATTAGGCGTCGTTTAAGGTATCGTTTTTAAAAATCGATAGATAAACGGCGAAGCTGCAGCCGTTTGACCAAAACTTCATATGCCGTTTGGCACTATCCCAAATGCCATTCTACCGTTAAAAACTGTTACAAACACAGATTTTAGGTATTTTTTTTATGAAAGAAAAACAGTTACTCGTCGGCTAACGGAATTTATCGGCAAAATTCGGCATATGAAAGTTTGGTCAAACGGTTGTAACTTAGCTGATTATTCATAGATTCTTACTCGCACCACATTATGCGGCAGCGCACCTCGGTCTTAACAGCCTTCTGCTTGTGTCGAATGGGCCACTTGATGGTACAGTCATTGCATATCAACGTCCTAAAGAATATGTATACATATGTACGTATGTATATTAGCTTATGATTTATGTTATTTATGCAATATATTTTATATGTGTTTTGATTCTGATCTGATCCAGATTCAACACTCTTTTAGAAATGGCCATTCTCTATGATTAGCGTTTAGTTTTCTAGTATCTTCAAAATTGTGTACGCCACAGACTTTCGTCCTTTGTGAGGGCGGAAAGGGGCGGGGCGAAATTTTGCAACACATTTGGAGTAGTGTCATAGCACAGGAGACTGGATACAAAATTTGGTTGCTCTAGCTTTTATAGTCTCTGCGATATAGGCACAAATGAAGACGGACAGACGGACGGACGGACAGACAGACATGGCTATATCGACTCGGCTATTGATTCTGATCAAGAATATATATACTTTATGGGGTCGGAAACGCTTCCTTCTGGGCGTTACACACAACCGTTATCACCACAAATCTAATATACTATACTCTTCGAGTACCGGGTATAAAAAGAAGGAAAATATGTGCATGTGCTGGAGGTAAGTTGCAAAAAAATGTGGCGCAAGCAGAAATTATTTTGTAAGTCGGGCGTTTATTACGCATAGAAATGGTTCAGACATGGTTCTTTTTTAATATATTTTCAAAATTTAATTTGGGGTTAGAATTTATTCCCACACCACGTGTGCTTTTTTAATGTGGTATCTCTAAAAAAACAGAAATTTTGTTATAAGTAGCTATAATGTAAGTAAATTATTTAATTAGTATGCAGCAGCATCACAAAAAAGTGTTAAAATTTCTCACAATGCAATGAGCCCAAAAAAGGCTTAAAGCGGAATCAGTAAACGGAGAGGAGAGATTTCAGCAACAGCTAATAAGATATCGATACCACAGCAAGTTTCGTGAGCGAGAATGTAAGACCAGTTACTTAGGTTTGGATGTTAGCTAGAGTGAGTGAACAGCAAAAGCTCCGAGAAGAAAGCGGACTAAAATGTAATGCGAGGGCTTACTTACAAAAGCAACAACACAAACATACGACTAACTCGCAAAATAAATGGTACATTTTCGATATACAAGCTAGAGGTCTGCATTAATAACAAAAAACCGCATTAGAATTGTCCATGCCTAACAAGAATAGAATGAATTCGAATGCTCCACCGATAGAGTACGAAAAGGTGCCTAACAAAATTCAACTTTTTTTTCCGTTTTCGCCCAAAATTCCTTTTTCTGATAGATTTGGAGATTTAAATTTTTTTTGAAGAAATATAGTATTTTTTCTAGGTCAATTTTTTTTTTCAGATGTAGTGTGTGACGCCCGGCATTCACATTGTATTCATTTATTCTTCTTTTATGCTCTTTAATTTTCTTGTCCTTATGCTCCGACTAATATGTATAGTATGGATTAAAAGAAGAATAAAGAAATATAATGTGAATGCATAATCTGCGGTGGACCTGAAATTTCAATTGTAAGCAGTCCAACAAAAACAGGAAAGCAACCCTTATATGCGAGGCCTGAATCAAGCAGGTACATATTTGGGCACGTGATTTGTTTTTTTGTAGGAGTAAATGCACAGACCACCGCAGTTCTACAGTGAGCATTTCTTTTTGTTTAAACAACTCTTTTAAAAATCAAACATATTTCTCGAATTTCGATCTTTCCTTATATAATTGCGACCAAATTAATAGTATTTTATAGATTAATCATTTTATTGATAGATCAACAAAATACGGAACACAATGGGGACGGGCACAGATCATGGAAAGTAAGTCTTTACAAGTCAAAAAACTAAAAAAAAACGAGGGGGAACGTTGTGAGCCGCGGAAAAGGCCGCGGCTCTACCTTATACCCGGTACTCAGTCAGTATATACATATGTACAAACATGTATGAGCTTGCGATTTATGCAATTTCTTATATGTTCGCAAAAGGGACAAATTAAAAAAATGGGCAAAAAATAATATTTAAAAAAATGAAGTCAAATCATTTTTGGAATATTATATATGTTTCCAATTTTGGTTGCATATGCTTTTTACATCGGCTTCTACATTTCTACATGTATAACTACATATTTGAGACGTACAAGTGTTTGCGACAGAGAGAGAGGGAATGAGTAAGCGCTTGGCAGGCGTTGCGTAGCGACTGAAATTTAATTTGTTTCTTCTGGCCATAATATTGATCCGACCTGATCCATATTCGGCAATATGGTAGATATGGTAATTTTCCATGATTCTGCGTTTTTGGTTTTCATTTATCTTAAAAATTGTGGATTCCACAGATTTTCGTCCTTTGTGGGGGCGGAAAGGGGCGTGGCAAAGTTTTGAAATACACTTGTGCTGGTTTGATATCACAGGAGCTTGGATAGAAAGTTTGGTTGCTCCAGCTCTTATAGTCTCTGAGCACTAGGCATCAAAAAATACTAATGGGCAAAGCAGATGGGGGTCGAGTGTGAGAGAGAGCGAGAGGGAACGATGACTTTCGAAATGGTTTTCTTCATTGTAGCTATAATAATGATCCGATCTGATCCAGATTCAACACTCTGATAGAAATAGTTAACCTCTATGATTTTGCGTTTTTAGTTTTCTCGTATATTCAAAATTGTGTACGCCACAGACTTTCGTTCTTTGTGCAGGCGGAAAGGGGCGGAGCGAAATTTTGAAATACACTTGGAGTAGTGTGATAACAGAGGAGACTGGATAAAAATTTGGTTGCTCTAGTTTTAATAGACTAATTAAGACTGACGGACAGACGGACGGAAGGACGGACGGAATCAGAAACGCTTCCTTCTGTGCGTTACACACAACCGCTATCCCCACAAATCTAATATACCCTTATACTCTTCGAGTACCGGGTATAAAAATAATAAATTAATCCATATAATTTCAGTGACGATGCAATTAAAGTTACCGAACGAGCCTCAGGGATCCCCGAAACTGACATACATATGTACATAATTGTAATTTTAAATAAAAGCAAAAGAAAATAAATTAATATATTGCTTACTTATATACGCCTTACTTTTTCATCTAAAATCATCACTTATTATATCGCTTATTTTTTCGAGAAAATCATCCCTTGCTGTATGACTTTTTTTTCGTCTAAAATCTTCACTTATTATGTGCCCTATTTTTTCGAAAAAATCTTCACTTATTATGTGCCTTATTTTTACGAGATAATCATCACCTATTGTTTGCCTTATTTTTCGGCTAAAATCATCACTTATAGTGTACCTTATATTTTTGAGAAAATCATCACTTATAGTATGCTTTATATTTTTGAGAAAATCATCACTTATAGTATGCTTTATTTTTTTGAGAAAATCATCACTTATAGTATGCCTTATATTTTCGCACTTCTCCATGTCATCCCCTATGCTCCTAGGACATCGCAATTTTAACGTGAGCAGTTCATCGTTCCGCGCGGCATCACTTATGTCATCGGGGGTGCTCACGCTGAAATCGATGTGTGAGCACATTTGTAAGCGATGCCCCGTACTGAAGGGAATGTATAGACTGAATATTGATGTATGAGTTATGAATTATGAATTATTGTACTTTGTGAAATAAAAAAAGCCTTCCGAGAAAAAACCCGCATATTCAAAATACGCGCCAAAAGAAAGCCAGTGAGACCATCACCGGACTGAAAACGGTCACACTGCACACGAGCCAGTGTGACCGGATCACGAGCACCAAAGGGCACACTATCAGCTGGGACCCAGAAGAAAAAGAAGCCTCGTCAGCTCGAATCGGGGCAGTTCAACTGAACAGCCTGAGAGTCACTTCTCACCAATTTTACAACGGTGCTCGTACCAAAGGTAAAGCTCGGTTTTTCCACTTGCCCGTTTCAATACATTTTCCTCCCGTTTAATACCTTTCCTCATCCTGATCCACGTATCCACAGAGAGTATTCACCTCTGCCACTAACCGTCTCCACAGAGTATTTACCTCTGCAACCATTCTTCTCCACAGAGAGTACTCACCACTGTAACTAAATCGTCTCCACAGAGAGTATTTACCTCGGCAACCATTCTTCTTCCCAGAGAGTATTCACCTCTGCCACTAAATCGTCTCCACAGAGAGTATTTACCTCTACAACCATTCGTCCCCTCACAGAGTGTTCACCTCTGCCACAAGCCTTCGCACCAGAGTGTAGTTACCTCTGCCACGATCCTTCCCACTCCGAGTGCACCTCGGGAGTACCTCTCGGCCTGTCTCGCCGGGACCGACGACCAACCACGACCTGCACGCAGCAAGCAGCCACGTGCGGCCGAGTAGCCAAGCTATAAGGAAGACCCCTACCGGAGGCCCGGTACCACCCATCCAAACATTCCTGTGTACAATTAAGAACAATAAAGAACACTTTTTATCAGAGCTGCAAACCGGTCCGGAACCGAACCTCGTGGAACCGGTTCTCTGCGGGTTCCTTGCTATGTCGAACCGAACCCTGAACCGAACCCAAGAAATGTCTCGGAACCGTGAACCGAATCGGTTCCGTCTTTATTTAAGGGTTCGGTCCAAGAAAATATAAATATGAAATATGTGCCGGATCTGATGTCGTCATGTTCGGCTCATGGCACGAGCCGAACGAACTCTCATTTTCTGCATGCTTGTTTCTGGATCTGTTTTGTTTTGTATTGTTTTTATGAAAAGCATTGTGGGAAACCAAGCCACAACGAAAAAATTCGTTTCTACATTCAGTAAATCTTTTGAAGAAATTCCTCGAATGCATCCCCATGCAGACGTTTTAAAGTTTTGGGAAAATTACAGCCAAACAGATTTGAAACGAGAGGGAACGTTGTTAGCCGCGGCAAAGGCCGCGGCTCTACCTTATACCCGGTACTCAGTCAGTATATATATACATACATATATGAGCCTACGATTTATGAAATTTATTATATGTTCTCAAAAGGGACGAATATAATATTTAAATTAAAAAAATGAATTTTTTGGAATTTTTATACATGTTTCCATTTTTGTTTACATATGCTTTGTATATCTGCGCCTACATTTCTACATGACATGTATAACTACATATTTGAGACGTACAAGTGTTTAGGAGAGAGAGGGAGGGGGCATGAGTCAGCACTTGGCAGGCGTTGCGTAGCCACTGAAATTTAATTTGTTTCTTCTGGCCATAATATCTTTTTATATACTGCTTAACCCTACGCCTTATTCTGGATCCCGAGATCATTTATTATAGATACCACATCCAGAAACCAACCGAATTTCTGTGAACCCCGGCACGACGAGCATACCCCGGCCGCAGCACGTCACAAGTGCTTCTATTTTTTACATAACTTAAGTTTTCTATAACTGGTTGTATTGAAATTTGCAGTTTTGAAAAGACAAATGCAGCTTTAAATCCGACCCAGACACTTTAAAGCTGCAGCTTAACGTCTGGAAGATATTAAGCTTTCAAATTCACTTTTCATATTTATTTTTTGGTATTTTTCCCCGAAATTTTGACTTTGAAAACTCAGAAATAGTCGGATCCAACCTTAGCGTTGTTAGCTCGAGTCCACCCGCTCACTATAACTGAAGATGCCTACCATCCTAATTTCGAAGTGTCCGCTGCTTCCGTAAAGCCGAGTTTACGAAGCTTAATAACCTCATTAGGGATTTCGATTGGTCCGCTTTATATTTATTGCAGTGATGTTACAACAGGTACAAACATTTTTTATGATGCACTGGACTCACTTTTTGTCTCTTGTGTCCCACTTTCCTGTCCGATTAGATCAAGAAAACCCCCATCTAAAAAACTTAAAATCAAGACGATATAAAAAATTTCAAGAAGTTGGCTCTCCTTCTTCTCTTTCTCATTATGTAATAGCTCGGTCAAACTTTTCAGTTCTTAACGCTCAATGCTATCAGAATTACCTATCTCGATGCAGTATACGTTTTTCTAAGGACCCCAAACAGTTCTACAGCTTCGTAAACTAAAAGCGTAGAACGTCCGCACACCCATCCTCGCTATCCTTCCTTAATACGTCGGCAGATAATGATCAGGCAATTGCCGATCTTTTTGCCCGTTTTTTCCAAACTACCTATTCGCAGGACGTTTACTCTGGTCAGCCGTATCCATACGGTTTACCGAGGTCAAACGGCATTTTCAGTCCTTTGCTAAATGAAAGCTCGTTGCTTCATGATCTACGAACAGTAAAGCCGGTGTTCTCACCGGGTCCGGACGGAGTTCCCGGCTGTGTACTCAGGTACTGTGCCGAGTCTCTGTGTGGGCCGTTGCTTAAACTATTCAACCTATCCATAAATTCTTCATGCTTTCCCCCGATATGGAAGGAGTCTTTTATAATTCCTCTCCATAAGAAAGGTAGCAAGTCTGACGCAATGAACTATAGAGGTATATCTAAGTTATCCGCTATTCCTAAAGTGTTTGAGAAAATTTTAACTCCGCACCTGCAGCACCTATGCAGATCACTTATATCTCCAACTCAACATGGATTTATAAGGCGGAGATCAACCACTACAAATTTATTGGAGTTTACCTCCTTTATAATAAAAGGTTTTCAAGGTAACTTGCAGATGGATGTTGTTTACACCGATTTTAGTAAAGCGTTCGATTCTGTAAACCATTCCCTCCTAGCACAAAAGCTCGACCTTCTAGGGTTCCCGCCCAATCTCCTGAGATGGATCTCTAGCTACCTGTGTTCTAGGTCTCAAAGAGTCCTTTTCAAAAACTCCCTGTCCTCTCCAGTTATGGTGACTTCGGGTGTACCTCAGGGCAGCCATCTAGGCCCCTTACTCTTTACTCTCTTTACCTACCTTCTGTATTAACATACTCTCGAGTACTAATGTATGCGGATGATGTTAAGCTCTGTGTCCAGTATAAGGACATTTCTTTCCAATCCAGGTTGCAATCCGATCTCGATAGATTTCAGTCTTGGTGTTGTGCAAATTTATTAAACCTTAACGCTTCAAAATGTAAAGTAATTACTTTTCATCACTCCAGCGCCTTTCTGGTTCCTTACACCCTTTGTGGTGGTTCTCTTGAGAGAATTACCCGGGTTGATGATCTTGGTGTTCTATTAGATCCCAAGTTAAAGTTTTCAGAACACATTTCCACCATGGTGAATAAGGCCATGGGCGTGCTTGGGTTTATAAAGAGGTGGTCAAAGGAATTTGAAGACCCCTATATAACAAAGACTCTCTACACCTCTCTGGTTCGTCCGATTTTAGAATACGGCTCTTGTGTATGGTGCCCTCAGTACAACGTACACCAAGACCGTATAGAATCAGTTCAGAAAAACTTTTTGCTCTTCGCGGCCTCAGCTGGGATGCAGGTGTGAGACTGCCGTCTTACTCTAATAGATTGCTCTTAATAAACCTTCCAACCTTAGCTAACCGTAGGAAAATGCTTGGTGTGATTTTTGCGCACAACTTGATCAAGGGTGACGTAGATAGCCCTGACCTGTTGAGCCGCATAAACTTCACGATTCCTATTAAAAGCACTAGGAATTATACACCCTTGTTTCTTCCGCTTTGTAGGTCGAATTACTCCTTGCATGAACCATTTAGGGTCCTATGCTCGGATTATAATTCCCTCTACCATATTATATCTACCACTAACTCCCTTCCTAGTCTTAAATGACTGATATTCCTACATCTTTCCCGTAATTAGTAATTACTTTTCTTCTTTAGTTAGATTAGTTCTACTTTTTCTCGAACACTAGTCTAACACCTATCTTTCCTGCATGTCCGCGATTGGTTCGGTTTACGAGTCGCGCGTTATGCGGCAGCGCCCCTCGGTCGGTTGGGCGGGAGGTGGGCTGCGTTCTTGCCTGGGATCCGCGCGTAACAGCCATCGGCTGGTGTCGCTTGGGCCACTTGATGGTGCAGTCATTGCATATCAACGTCCTAAAGAAGATTGAAAATAAAAAACTATTTATTTCGTTTTTGTGGAACGTAACTAAAATGGTGTGACCAAGAACCGAAAACGTGATTGGCTCAGCTGTGTTTTGTAAACAGCGTCAATTTTAAAAATTCAACTGAAATACCTCTGACGATGAAGTGATGTTGGTGGCGGCATATATTGTTGCCAAAAAATATGAAGAAGAAGTACAGCGCAGACGGAGGCACAAAAATGTCAAAATGATCAAAATGCTTATTTTCCGTGATCCGCCAAAGACAGGGTTTTTTCTCAACTACTTTTATTAAAGCAATCTTCTGATTAGGTTGAAAATTTGCAAATCTTTTTTTGGTTTTGCGCATAGTTTTTTCTCCATCTTTCACTTTTACTTCAGTAATAATAGGCACATATTTATTCCTTTCCTTTCCTTTGAATGTCAGCTGTTCTCTCAGTCCATAATCGTGTCGATACGGAAACTATCGATAAGAATGTGTGGATTTAGCTTAGCTGACTGGACATTAAGGCCAGGAAAACACAATCGAAAAATTTCTGGCCCAGTTTTTATACCCGGTACTCAAGGAGTATAGGGGTATATTAGATTTGTGTGATAGCAGATGTTTGTAACACCCAAAACAAAGCTACTAGGTACTAGCGAAGCGAATAGTTCCGACTAGTATATATATTCTTGATTAGCATCAATTGTCGAGTCATATAGCCATGTCTGTCTGTCCGTCCGTCCGTTTCCATTAGCGCCTAAATCTCAGAGACTATTAAAGCCAGAGCAACCAAATTTTGCATCCAGACTTCTGCGTTATCACACTACTACAAGTGTATTTCAAAATTTCGCCCTCCCCTTTCCGCCCACACAAAGAACGAAAGTCTGTGACATGCACAATTTACACAACATCTAATATATAAAAATCTCCCGTATGGTTCGACTTAATTTTTTGAAATTTTCTTTTTTGGCTAAAATTTAATACGTTGCTTTTGCGAACTTGTAATAAATTACATAAATCGTAAGCTCATATGTATGTATACTGACTGAGTATTGGGTATAAAGTAGAGCTGCGGCCTTTGCCGCGGCTCACAACGATCCCCCTCGTTTTTATGCATGGCATGATGGACTCCTCTACAAGCTGAAATAGGTCTTTCCCCGGGTCTTTCAAGATGATATTTTCTCCTCTGGAAAAAGGATCAAGGTTGGAGTACCACAAGTCAGTGTCCTTGGACCGACGCTGTGCAATCTGTTCTCACACGACATCGTTCGCACGCAACCGGAACAGAAACTTATTGTGGCAGCCTTTGCTGACGACATAGCAGTAATGTCTAGGGCTAACTGTATTTTTGATGCTACAGACAACCTTCAGCGCTACCAATAGATATTCAAGAATTGGGCTTGCCCTTGGAACATCTCCATCAACCCGGAAAAGTGTGCTGTAGTGACGCATAAGAAAAAAAATTAGCTATGGCATTTTTCTTCATAGAAAGCTACTGGAGCAGCGAAAAGAAAAAAGTACCTTGCCTTCACATTGGACACTCGGATGACCTTTGCTAGCCACATCCGGAGCGTAAGGAGCAGGCTAGAGATCAAGACCAAGAAACTATTTTGTTTGCTTAATCACAACAACAGGCTAAACTTTGCAAAAAAGGTACTGATCTACAAAGCCGTCACAGTCCCTGCCTGGAAATATGGTATCCATATTGCTGCTAAAAGCAACTTCGTTAAGGTCACAAACTTCTTAGCAAGCTGCTTCGCTTGATTTCTGGAGCAGTGTTTCATCCGAAACAAGGATATTGTCAACGACCTCTGTGTACGCCTGGTCGAAGCCGGGGTTAATGACCACTTAGAGAGGTATCAGTTAAAAATAAGGAACCATCCGAATGTCCGAATGGCAAGGAGACTGCTAGGAGCAGATTTTTGGACAAAAAAAGCTGACGTCGAAGTTTCTGTGGTAAGGAACTGAGTTCCCACACATACGCTCTGATGCAACGCGACTGGTTGATGAAATGTTACACACACCTGCGGCGGATGCGGTGGTTCTTTGACAGTGGCGGCAGCAATCGTCAGCAGCGGAGCCAAGACACTTGGGTTCCGTGTTTAATCATAAGTCTTTTTATACCCGGTACTCGAAGAGTATAGGGGTATATTAGATTTGTGGGGATAACGGTTGTGTGTAACGCCCAGAAGGAAGCGTTTCCGACCCCATAAAGTATATATATTCTTGATCAGCATCAATAGCCGAGTCGATATAGCCATGTCTGTCTGTCTGTCCGTCCGTCCGTCCGTCCGTCCGTCTGTCCGTCTGTCCGTCCGTCTTCATTTGCGCCTATATCTCAGAGACTATTTAAGCTAGAGCAACCAAGTTTTGTATCCAGTCTCCTTTGTGATCACACTACTCCAAATGTATTTCAAAATTTCACGCCGCCCCCTTCCGCCCCCACAAAGGACGAAAGTCTGTGGCGTATACAATGTTGAAGATACGAGAAAACTAAAAACGCAGAATTATAGCGAATAATCATTTCTATCAGAGTGTTGAATCTGGATCAGATCGGATCATTATTATAGCTACAATGAAGAAAACCATTTCGAAAGTCATCGTTCCCTCCCGCTCTCTCTCACACGCGGCCCTGTCTGTTTTGGTTATTCGTTTAAATGAGCGCCTAGATCTCAGAGACTATAAGAGCTAGAGCAACCAAACTTTCTATCCAAGCTCCTGTGATATCAAACCAGCACAAGTGTATTTCAAAATTTTGCCACGCCCCTTTCCGCCCCCACAAAGGACGAAAATCTGTGGAATCCAGAATTTTTAAGATAAATGAAAACCAAAAACGCAGGATCATGGAAAATTACCATATCTACCAGATTGCCGAATATGGATCAGGTCGAATTAATATTATGGCCAGAAGGAACAAATTAAATTTCAGTGGCTACGCAACGCCTGCCAAGCGCTGACTCATTCCCTCTCTCTCTGTCGCAAACACTTGTACGTCTCAAATATGTAGTTATACATGTTATGTAGAAATTTAGAAGCACATGTAAAAAGCATATGCAAACAAAATTGAAAACATGTATAATATTCCAAAAATGATTTGACTTCATTTTTTTGAAATATTATTTTTTGCCCATTTTTTTAATTTGTCCCTTTGGCGAACATTGCTCATACATATATGTATGTATGTATGTGTATACTGACTGAGTACCGGGTATAAGGTAGGCAAAAGCCGCGGCTCACAACGTTCCCCCTCGTTATATTTAGAATATATTAGAACATCATTCATGGCTTATCGCAAAATAAAATATTATTTCTCGCTTTTGAGCCGGACGAAAGCGGCATTTTTATACCCGGTACTCGAAGAGTAAGGGGTATATTAGATTTGTGGGGATAACGGTTGTGTGTAACGCTCAGAAGGAAGCGTTTCCGACCCCATAAAGTATATATATATATTCTTGATCAGCATCAATAGCCGAGTCGATATAACCATGTCTGTCTGTCTGTCCGTCCGTCCGTCCGTCCGTCCGTCTGTCCGTCTGTCCATCCGTCTTCATTTGCGCCTATATCTCAGAGACTATTTAAGCTAGAGCAACCAAGTTTTGTATCCAGTCTCCTTTGTGATCACACTACTCCAAATGTATTTCAAAATTTCACGCCGCCCCCTTCCGCCCGCACAAAGGACGAAAGTCTGTGGCATGCACAATTTTGAAGATACGAGAAAACTAAAAACGCAGAATCATAGAGGATGACGATTTCTATCAGAGTGTTGAATCTGGATCAGATCGGATCATTATTATAGCTACAATGAAGAAAACCATTTCAAAAGTCATCAGAAAAAACAAATTAAATTTCAGTCCCTACGCAACGCGTGCCAAGCGCCTACTCATTCCCTCTCTCTCTGTCGAAAAAACTTGTACGTCTCAAATATGTAGTTATACATGTAGAAATGTAGAAGCCGATGTAAAAAGCATATGCAACCAAAATTGGAAACATATATAATATTCCAAAAATGATTTGACTTCATTTTTTTAAATATTATTTTTTGGCCAAAATTTAATTCGTCCCTTTTGCGAACATATAATAAATTGCATAAATCGTAAGCTCATACATGTATGTATATACTGACTGAGTACCGGGTATAAGGTAGAACCGCGGCCTTTGCCACGTTCCCCCTCGTTAATTCTCAGCTCGTAGAAGATCGAACATCTGACTTTGTAGGACTGGAAAACTTTCCTAGCCAGGTTATACAGACATTTTGAAATTTATGCCACAATATCGGCCGTCAGGCCCAATGTGTATAGGAATATATATAGATTACATATGTACATATATAGAGTAAGATGAGTAAGCGATGGCAGGCGCTGCGTAGCGACTGAAATTTCATTGCTTCCTTCTGGCTATAATAATGATCCGACCTGATCTGCAAACTGGTTGACACGGTCATTTCCCATGATTCTGCGTTTTTAATTTTCTTGAATCTTTAAAATTTGTAGATTCCACAGATTTTTGTTCTTTGTGGGGGCGTGGCAAAATTTTTAAATACACTTGTATTGAAGTGATATCAGGAGCTTGGATAAAAAGTTTGGTTGCTCTAGCTCTTATAGTCTCTTAGATCTAGGCGTTCATTTGGACGAATAGGCAAAGCAGACAGGGTCGCGTGTGAGAGAGAGCGAGAGGGAACGATGACCTTCTGCATTGCGGCTATATTAATAATCCGATCTGATCCAGATTCAACACTCTGATGGAAATGGTCCTATGATTCTGCATTTTCAGTTTTCTCGTATCTTCAAAATAGTGTATGCCACAGACCTTCATCCTTTATGTGGGCGGAACGGGCGGAGAGAAATTTTGACTCCTTGTAGTAGTGTGATAGCACAGGAGACTGGATACAAAACTTGTTTGCTCTAGCTTTCATGGTCTCTGAGATCTAGGCGGTAATGAAGACGGACAGACGGACGACTAGTTATTGATGCTGATCTAGATTATATATACTTTATGGGGTCGGAAACGCTTCCTTCTGGTCGTTACACACATCCACTATCACCACAAGTCTAATATACCCCTATACTCTTCGAGAACCGGGTATAACAAATGATTATGGCACTCCCCAAACACCAACTGTGAGCAATTCCAAGCTAGGAAAGGCAGCAGCCCTAAGGCCTGGCCCGACCAGCTCAACAGCAGGACACACCTGCAAGGTAGAAAGAGCTGGTGTGAGCCCGAGTGGGTCTTATCCCGAATATGGGGCGGCCAAGCATCTCTTAACACTGACACCTTGGATAGGCAGCTAAGCAACATTGCGGCTGCCCAACCTTCTGGTAAAGTGGAGGGAGATAAATTTCCATCGACTTGGCCTACCTCCATTGGCCTACCGCTGCTTCGAGCTACTCAATAACGACCCCGAGCTACCACCAGTCTGTAAGGGGAGAGGTGCCCAGTAGACCAAGAGCCAGAATATGAGTGCGGGCTACATTTAAGGAGCCAGAATGCATCCTGAAAATGTTGCAGAGGTGCAACCCGAGCCTTCCGATCACCGACTGGAAGGTGGTAAAAGTTGGCACGACACAAGGTCCAACAAACCAGGCCATGCTAGTCTTCAACAAAGAGTCACTGTCACTGGCCCCGATAGAGGCAATCAAAGGTGACCTGAATTTCGTCTTCAGCTCGGTCACCATTTAGTTGTATAAGTCGGACGCAGCGGCCGAGGCTCGACGACTCAGACGCCGACAGTACAGTGGTGAAGAACTTCAAATTCAAAATTTCAGGAAAAAATCCGAAAAAAATTATGAAATTTGAATTTGAAAGCTTAATACCTTACAGACATTAAGCTGCAGCTACAATTTTATTCCTGATTTATAACTAATGCAGTTGTCAGCTTGAACTGCAAAGTTCAATAGAACAAGTTATAGGAAACTTAAGTTATGTAAAAAATAGAAGCACTACCTATGACAAAAATTACCAAATTTTTAAAAAATTCTTTAAAAAGAACTACTCCATGGAAAAAAAAAACATTCCTTAAACATTTTTAAACATACAAATCTATCAGAAAAAGTCATTTTTGGCGACAGCGGAAAAGTCGTGTCGACTAGTGTAATTGGCCGTCCATATATCACTGGTGATTGTATACTCAAAGCATTTATATTTTTCAATTTCGGCGTTAATAGGACTAAAGTGCGAATCATAGATTATCGAAATATTTCGCGATATTGTTGTTGGATGGGGCAATAATTTAGCGATTTCTACATTAGGACCAAAGGTTGATCCAACTTTAATTCATTAAATAATTCATTCAAGCGTCAATTATTTTAAATGAACGACAGTTCTTGACAACCCATTCGGTTATTACAGCCACCCTCTCCTGTTTCGTTTCTTTATTAACATCTACTTGCAAATCGTTTTGCAATTTACTGGAGTTCATAATGCATCATTTATGCTCCCTGTATACTTAAAGGCAGAAAAGCACAGCTTACAGGCTACAACGTGCTGGACTTCCTGTCCATTTTCATATTTAACTTTTGAGAAAATACCCCAAGCTTTGCTTCGGCCCCTCATCTCACTTAAGCTCAAAATCCTATTATGCAGCTTCTCCTTAACTTCAACTGATATATCCAGAACCTACATATACATACATACATATATCAGGAAAATTATATTAAATCTGGAAAAAATTACACAAGATAGACTTATGGACAAGTTCAAAAATCGAGCAAAACAAACAACAACAATGTTTCACCATTCTGCGTCAAGAAATCGCAGAAAATCTGACTTGTGTCGTAAAATTTTCAGCAAGTCAATTTTTGTACAAGCGTTTAGGCATTACATATTTTCTTTCTGCTTCATACACTTATTCGTTTCTTATGCGGTGTTTGAACGCCGAAGAATGCATTCTATTCTGTGCTTGTACCACCGCGACCGCAAAAAAGATGAGTACACTACTAAACAGCTACTGGTGCAGATCTCTGACACATACATACATACATATGTAGAAATAGACAAAAACACCCTGCAATACCAGCCGTGAGCGATTACGAATGTCAACGACAATGTCATCTAGGCGTTGACGCCCGCTAAACCAAACCCTTTATTTTCTCTGTTTCCTTCTTTTCCGCGTGATCGTAATAGAACGGCTCTGCCGATCGTGCGAAGAACAAGAGAATTTGGGTTTTTTTTTCTTTTCGCTCTTTTGCGCCAGCGTCGGCAGAGCATTCTTGCTTTGTTCGCCATGCATTTGCTATTACGTTACATTGTTACAATTGTGCGGAAAGAGTTGGAAGCTAAAATTCTGTGATATTGTGAAAAATATCTATATTAACTATTTATTATTACCAGGTAAGTGCATTGTTTATATATAAAAAATGTGATGTACGTGTGGTAAATAATGAAAATATCAGTTGTATATAATATGAAATTTGTGAAATTGTGAAAAAACTGAGTTCAATGTATCGCTGCATTCACATTGTTTTTATTTATTCTTCTTTTATGCTCTTTAATTGTTGTGTCCTTATGCTCCGACTAATATGTATAGTATGGATTAAAAGAAGACTAAAGACATATAATGTGAATGCATAATCTGCTGTGGGCACGAAATTTCAATTTTAAGCTGGGTATCCAGCATCGCGGAAACTAAAAATTACTGCCAAACTTCATATAAAAAAAACGGGGCCAGTAATTTTTCGTTTGTGTTTTCCTGGAGTCAGTATCCAGCAACGTAAACGGGATCCACGAATTTGTATCGATAGTATCGATATTCACATGAATGTGGACTGTGAGAACAGCTGATAGGGGTGCCAGTAAAATATATGTGCCTATTTTTACTGAAGTCAAAGTGAAAGGTAGGGGTAAAATTTGTGCGCAAAACCAAAAAGAGATATGCAAATGTTTAAAGTGAGGAGAGGATTGCTTTAATAAAAGCAATTAAGGCAATATCATGTCTTTAGCGGATCACGGAAAATAAGCATTTTGATTATTTGGACATTTTGGCGCCTCCAACTGTGCTGTACTTCGTCTTATAACCATATGTGCCGCTACCAACACAATCACTTCATCGTCAGAATTACTTTCATTCCTTTTTTTAATTTTAAAAATTGGCGCTGTTTACAAAACACAGCTGATTCATGAGAGTGGCAAATCACTTTTTAGGTTCTTGGTCACATTACATTAGCTGAGTTCCACACATCCGAAATAATGAGCAGTTTGCTTTCAGTAAAATTTCGCGGTGCTGGATACCAGCCTTTAAGCAGTCCAACAACAAAAACAGGAAAATAACCCTTATATGCGAGGTCTGGGTCAAGCAGGTACATATTTTGGCACGTGATTTGTTTGTTTGTAGGAGTAAATGCACAGACCACCGCAGATCTACAGTGAGCATTTCTTTTTGTTTAAACAACTCTTTTACAAATCGAACACATTTCTGGAATTTCGATCTTTCCTTATATAATTGCGACCAAATTAATAGTATTTTATAGAATAATCATTTTATTGATAGATCAACAAAATACGGAACACAATAGGGACGGGCACATCCTGGAAGGTCATGGAAAGTAAGTCTTTACAAGTCAAAAAACTAAAAAAAATATAATAAATTAATCCATATTATTGCAGTGGCGATGCAATTAAAGTTGCCGGGAATCCCCGAAACTGACATACTCGTACATATGCATGTATATAATTGTAATTTTAAATAAAAGCAAAAGAAAATAACTGCATACTATTATATGTACATACGCCTAACTTTTTGATTTAAAATCTTCACTTATTATATCCCTTATCTTTCGGCTAAAATCATCACTGAAAGTATGCCTTATTTTTTTGAGAAAATCATCACCTTTAGTATGCCTTTTATTTTCGCACTTCTCGATGACCATGTCATCCCCTATGCTCCTAGGACATCGCAATTTTAACGTGAGCAGTTCATCGTTCCGCGCCACATCACTTATGTCATCTGGGGTGCTCACGCTGAAATCGATGTGTGAGCACATTTGTAAGCGATGGCCCGTACTGCAGGGCACTTACCGCCTTGTCGGCGTCTTTTTACCCGCTCATTTTTTTATACGTTTATTGTTATTTATTCTAACTCATTAAACCAAATGACGACTAAACTAACAAAATAAAAAAAACGCCAATGATGGACAGTGTTGATGCGACTTCTATTCTTCAATGATGAATCCGGCACGACGAACCAAAAGTACATACATACGAAGATGGTGAACTGTTTTTATTTTCAAAATATGTACTGTATATAGAAACCATAATCCAACTACAACGACACCAATTGCAAGCATACCAAGCATTGCAAGCATGTGTTAATAAATGTGTGTTCATCTTGACCATTTGATTCGATTCATTTGATTTTTTGGTCGAACCGCTTGTAACTCTATGTGTCCTTTTTCTCAAGTGGTCTCTTTAAAGTGGACTGTATTGTTTGTGGGGTGGCCTGTGTCGCTTCCTATTCATGTTCATGAACAACTTGCCCAGAGTCCACTTGAGATGTGATTACAACGAGTTCGTTGGACCTTCAAGTGAATTCTATTTTGTTCCAAGCTTTCCGCAGTGCGGTCCTGCTCATATGCAGCTCATATGCTCATATGGTGCTGGGTCCTATTCATTTTTGTGACCAGACAGCGATTGATCAAGAATATACGTCCGGAAACTATTTGGCGATCAGATGGTTATTTTTTAACAAAATTTCAAAGTTTTATTTTTATCCTTAAAATTTAGTTCTTATAAAGGGTACTATTTTAAAAGTTTACAGATTTTATTAAAATAAAAAAACAAAAAATTGAGTCGACAGAACGATCTTATAATTTAATGTTTCTAGTTGATTTCATGTAAATTTTGATCGCAGCTGTGCCTCAAATGGTTTATACGCTGGGTCCAATTTTGCCTCGTATCTCACGGAAAAATGTGTCAATGTTGGCTTTGAGTAAATCAACCGTTCCGGGCTTGTTGCTATAGATACGAGCCTAAACATAGCCCACAAAAAATTCTCTAAAGGCGTTAAATCGCACGACCTAGGCGTGCAATAGACTGTGTTTCGTGTGTTGTGTGGCATGTGACACCGTCTTGTTGAAACCACATGTCACGTTGTTCCACGTAACAGAGGCCCAATTGCTGCGAACGGCGCCGGTCATCAACAACACTGACGGATACAGCTGCATATATTCAAAAACAATAAAAATGTATTTTGTGATATTGCAATTTTTTTTATTATGCTCATAGCCACTACACAAATGCATATATTTATCAGAACAAAAACGTCATGCTCTAAACATGACTCCACATACTCAGAGATGCTTGCAGTCCAAGTTTACGTGGAGGTGCCTATAACTAGAGAGTGCCTACAGTTGGCATGATGCTATACTTTATGGGGTCGAAAACGCTTCCTTCTGGATGTTACACACATCCACTATCACCGTATATCTAATATACCGCAATACTCTTGGAGTACTTACTAGGTATAAAAAGAGAGGCAAATTTGTAAACGAGAGAGAGCGAAAGCTATGGCGATCTCGTACCCACGCTAAGACGACCGACGCATCGACCCAAGAGCGAAAGCACAGCCGAGAATGAGAGCAAAGCAGAGACCAGCATCAGAGACTAAGAGCAGCAAGGAAAAGAGCCAGAGGCAGCAGAACTCTACCAGTTTTCGGCCACGCTGAGCCAGCCGGCCGAAAAGCAAACGTGCCGAGAACGAGAGTGAAAGCGCCAGCAGAGGTTGCGGACAAAGGCCCGATTACGGCCTTGGTAGACACTTTTAAAGGGAGGATCAGGAGTGGTGTTACAGAGCTGAATCCTTTGCAAAAATTCCGCAAAGGGAACCAGCACGCCTCTTACCCCGCACGGAGAAAGCAGTCCCAAGACGTAACGCCAGCCACGCTCGCACCAGCCTCTGATATCAAAAGAGCTGTCAAACCACTGGGTGCTGGAAGGAAGGAGCCACGAGATAGTACGGGGGTAAGCTGGTCTCACAGAAGTGAGTGGGAGAAAGAAATAGGTGCGAGAGGAGGGAAAAAGAAATAGACATATACATACATAGAGAAACAGGCAGGAAAATAAATGAACTAAACAGAACCAAAACACAAGCTTTTCTATACTTACAGATGTATACACTTTGCCATTGAAAACTTTATAATACCGCCGCCAAAGTGTAAAGCCCTCGTTTTTTTCCCGCCTCTCTTTTTGTATCGCCTATTGTGATTCCCTCTGCATGCCTGGGGACTCAACCAGTGGGGTTGTACGCGGATCCCACGAATTTGCGAACCATGCATTTTCCTACTCCCTATTGGTACCCTACATTGCTCCACCCTCCCGGTACGACCGGTCATTTATGTACCCCCGAACGCTCCACAAATCGTTGGGCAAACCCTGCTCCTCGCTGACCAAGCTCTCCGCCACACGTGATCTTCTCACCTGCGCCCATAACCAGGCGTGTTCCCGCACCACGCCCTTCATTAAATTAAAAATAATTTTTAAAATTATATTTATAGCAAAAAATAACCATTAAAAGTTATTTATCGATTAAAAAAATATTTTTATTTTATATAGGCAAACATACACCAGAACAAACTTTGAAACGTTGCACAGTGGGGCCTCTGCCCAAAAAGCGTTTCAAAAATTATTTTTTTCAAAACGCGTTTGTCATAAATAAAATCTATAAAATAAATATAAAATTGACAGAAAATACTTCAAAGATTATGAACCCAGAAGATTTTATAAATCGGTTAAAAATTATGGGTGCTAGAGCACCTCCAAGTTGAGAAATTATTCGTGACGACGAATAAATGACAATTTTTTCGAAAATTGATATTTGCAAGATAGTTGATATAGTTCCGAAATGTGAAGTTTATTAGATATTAACCTTATTAATTTGAATGTTGATGATTATTTTGTTGAAAATCAGCAATCAATAGCAAATATTAAAAACTAACCTCAAAAAATCACCCAAAAATAAGAATTTAATATTTATGTATTTAAGTTAGAAAATCGAATAAAAACAACTAAAACTGCCATATAGTCATTAAAATTATAAAAAATGTTCAGTTACGATTGAAAACAAACGTTTTTAATTTGAATTTTCACAGATAAAATATGCTCGAAAATATTTATTAACTTTGACCTACTACGGATTGCACTCTTGAGGGTTATTCATTAAAAACTTGAAAATTTTGCTATTAATTGATTTTTACATTTTTGAAATCGCTTCATTAGCATAGATGTTAATAGATTTTTGAAATGTAAAATGAGCAAAGGCACCACTGTGCGTTGTTACAAAACAAGGCCCTAAGGTGAATGAGGAGGCGCTGGAGGAAAAGCCCTTTTTTCGAAGATCGTACGGACGTCCCAGAGAGGTAACAACACCAGAAACAACAACACCGAATCATAAGATAAAATGGGGGGAGCAAACCTGATTCCACATGCAACATTTTCAGGTTCGTGCGCTCATGAAACCTAAACGAATAAAGTAATTGAAAAACGAGGGGAAACGTTGTGAGCCGCGGCAAAGGCCGCGGCTCTACCTTATACCCGGTACTCAGTCAGTGTATACATATGTACATATATGAGCTTGCGATTTATGACATTTCTTATATGTTCGCAAAAGGGACAAATTAAAAAAATGGGCAAAAAATAATATTTCAAAAAATGAAGTAAATTTTTGGAATATTATACATGTTTCCGATTTTGTTTGCATATGATTTTTACATCTGCTTCTAAATTTCTACATGACATGTATAACTACATATGTATTTGAGACGTACAAGTGTTTAGGACAGAGAGAGAGAGGGAGCGGGCATGAGTCAGCGCTTGTCAGGCGTTGCGTAGCCACTGAAATTTAATTTGTTTCTTCTGGCCATAATATTGATCCGACCTGATCCATATTCGGCAATATGGTAGATATGGTAATTTTCCATCATTCTGCGTTTTTGGTTTTCATTTATCTTAAAAATTGTGGATTCCACAGATTTTCGTCCTTTGTGGGGGCGGAAAGGAACGTGGCAAAATTTTGAAATACACTTGTGCAGGTTTGGTATCACAGGAGCTTGGATAGAATGTTTGGTTGCTCTAGCTTTTATGGTCTCTGAGAACTAGGCGTCAAAAAATACGAATGGGAAAAGCAGATGGGGTCGCGTGTGAGAGAGAGCGAGAGAGAACGATGACTTTCGAAATGGTTTTCTTCATTGTGGCTATATTAATAATCCGATCTGATCCAGATTCAACACTCTGATAGAAATGGTCATTCTCTATAATTCTGCGCTTTTAGTTTTATCGTATCTTCAAAATTGTGTATGCCACAGACTTTCGTCCTTTGTGGGGGCGGAAGGGGGCGGGGCGAAATTTTGAAATACACTTGGAGTAGTGTGATAACAAAGGAGACAGGATACAAAACTTGGTTGCTCTAGCTTTAATAGTCTCTGAGATATAGGCGCTAATGAAGACGGACGGACGGACAGACGGACAGACAGACATGGCTATATCGACTCGGCTATTGATGCTGATCAAGAATATATATACTTTATGGGGTCGGAAACGCCTCCTTCTGGGCGTTACACACAACCGTTATCCCCACAAATCTAATATACCCCTATACTCTTCGAGTACCGGGTATAAAAACTTTTTTTTCTGTAATACGTATTCGGTTTGTAACAAGAAGCCGTAAATAGTAAAATAATATAAGAAGAAATTTAATAGTTAAGAATGAAAAACAAAAGGCATGTACTGAGTTTTAAGCCCTCCGTTATTCACACTTGTTTACGATCTACCTTTTTTCTTATCAAAGACTTGTAGATTTGCCGTTATGTGTCTTCTTTATTGAGTATTCGTTGTCAGAGAATCACACATTTCTAATAGTTTAACGTAGACTTATTGAGTTTAGAAATTAGTCTCTAACTTGTATCCATAAAATGAAGAAGATATCGCCAGACACCGAAAAGAGTATTGTTTGCCTGACTAAAAGAGTCTGTTCGAAACGCACAACGTAAATATAATGGCTCTACATGATGGCACGTTGGACCGTTGCACAAAATTGGCGAAAAGAAGATTATTTAAATATTTTTCAAACCCATTTTCCAAATTTTCTGGTCAAGTATGCGTACCCTGAGGCAGAAATAACTTTTAAAAAAGGTATATTATTATATTATTCTACTATTTACGGTTTATTGTTAAAAATTAAGTAGATATTCCAAGAAAAAAATGTTTTTTCATTTAATTAATTTGTTATGAGCGATCGAAGATGAAAATGAATGTGAAATCACGTTTGCTTACGATTTATGTAATTTAATTTATAATTTGTACACACGAGACCAAATTCAACCTTTTTGGGTCCGACGGAAGGAACTTTGTGTGGCGAAAGCCCAATACTGAGCTGGATCCAAACACGTAAAAGC
Organism: Drosophila algonquin; assembly: GCA_035041765.1. Lineage (NCBI taxonomy): Eukaryota > Metazoa > Arthropoda > Insecta > Diptera > Drosophilidae > Drosophila > Drosophila algonquin. Next base: position 29,148 of record JAWNKY010003342.1, read on the forward strand.
GACAGTCAAGCACGGCGGAGGAAGTGTCATGGTATGGGTATGTATTTTCCGCAGCCGCCGTCGGAAACTTGGCGTTTATTGACTCTACGATAGATAACCTCACGTACTTCAATATTCTCAAAGAAAATTTGCACCAAAGCTCCGAGAAACTAGAAATCCGACTTGATTTCCGGTTCTACCAGGATAATGACCCGAAACATTCGTCCGAAATAGTGCAGTCCTGGCTTATCTGGAACTGCCCGCACTTGATGATTCCCCCAGCCCAGTCTCCAGACTTAAATGTTATTCAAAATGTGTGGGCTGCGCTGGAGAAAAACATCCAGAAACACAGGATTTCTAGCAAAAACGACCTTAAAAAAGCTCGGCTGGAGGAATGAAACAAAATAAGCTCGGAAAGCACTCGGAAGCTGGTCTCTTCCATGAATAGTAGGTTAAAAGCCATAATAAAGGTTAAGGGATTCCATACTAAGTATTAAAATACCTGTTTAACCTTTTATTCGACTAATATTAAACTGGTTTGTGGCTGCATCATTCAAGCTCAGACTTGTATTTAAGATATATTTTAAGTTTTTATTTTATTTTTAAAACTGAGCAATATTAAATCAACAAATAAAGTTCATTTTTTAAATGTGATAAAACATACAACAAATTGGTGTTTAAACATTTTTTGTTTTTCATCTAGTTTAAAATCTGTACCACCTTAAACTTTTTATTTGACACTGCATAGTTTTGGCTTTGAGCCACTGTATGTTCGCAAAAAGGAAAAATTTTGGCAACGTTGGAAAATTTCATAATAATTAGGTCGAACCCTATGCTAGATTTGTATATATCAAATGTTATCTGTTTCCATTTTTGTTTACATATACTTTTAACATCAGCTTCTACATTGCTACATGTCTATGTATAACATAACTACACATACGGGATGTGGAAGTGTGTGCGAGGGAAGGAGGGAATGAGTAAGCGCTTGAAAGGCGTAGCGACTGCAATTTCATTGGTTCCATTTGTCTATAATATTGATCTGACCTGATCCAGATTCGGCAACCTGGTAGATACGGTCATTTCCCATAATTCTGAGTTTTTAGTTTTCTCCTATCTTAAAAATTGTGGATTCCACAGATTTTCGTTCTTTGTGGGAGCGGAAGGGGGCGTGTCAAAATATTGAAATACACTTGTATTGAAGTGATATCACAGGAGCTTGGATATAAAGTTTGGTTGCTCTAGCTTTTATAGTCTCTGAGATCTAGGGGCTCATTTGGACGAATAAGCAAAGCACACAGGGAAAAGACAATGTCTGTAAATCTGAACTTGGAACACCAGTGCCGAGCAAGACGTGGGATGACACTAAGTTGGTCCACTGTTTCGAAGCAGCTAGCGCTGCAAGGACAATCGGTCCAATCTACATCGGGGGGCCTCAAGGGCGAACCAATTACCAGGGTGGCTACCACGGAAAGCAATATCGCGGCTGCCAAGCGCCCGGGGACCCAGGAACCCCGCCAGGCGCTACTGTCTTAAAATATCAAGAGCGGCTTTCATCCTGGCCAATGATGATCCATCGTTCATTTCGTCTTCCCATGGAATGGAGCAAAGGGAATGGGCCAAGAAGATCCTACCAAATATCTAGCATACAGGTCCAGCAGGCCAAGCGGACCAAGACTTACCTGAGTCACCGCTCGTTTGCCGAAGTGGCGAGAGGTAAGACCCTCATTGGCGTCCTAGACAGGGGCGCCAGAGATAGGCTTATCCCTCGGGACAAGTGGAGCCTAGTGGAGAACGAGCTCCAGGACCGCTTCCTCCAGGAGTTGGCGGAAAACGGAGGGCCTCCAAATGTGAGGACGCCGGGTGGCATCAAGGTAGGGTGAAAGCCATCGCCTGCCATGATGCTCGCTCGGAGGCCCTCTACATCAAGGCGGTGGCGACGATAGGTGAGGCTTATTTGGAGCCAAGCTGGAGGCCGTAAACTGGGAGGATGTCCCCAGTATGCCAGGAGCCCGAGCTTAGGTATCGGCGAAACCTGCAGAGCCTGATCAAGTTTTCAAGCTCCTGCAGATCTGCAACTCTCATCTTCCGAAAGACAACTGGAAGGTGGCCAAGGTGGAGGAGGTATCTGGCCATAGGCGCCAGGTGATCCTCGTCATCAACGAGGAGTCGGTAGGACTGCTCGAGAAAACGGGCGGGGTGGTGGACAACGGTTACCGAAAGGTTACCGTGATCGCCTTCAAGTCCGACTCCAAGGGAAGCAGCCAGCAAGCTTATCTAATCTAAGGAATGTCACTGACAATCCTGCAGATAAACCTCCACTATAGTAATGCAGCATGCACTGCCCTCCTGCTCTACATAGCCAAGGGTGGAGCAGACATAGTCCTCATTCAAGAGCTCTGGATCCTTGGAAACAGGGTCTCCGGTCTGAGGAACCAAGACTACAAGCTATACGTAGCTGACACCACAGGTAAGAAGCTTATTCTCGCAAAAAGAGAGTTACACATATTTTTGTTCCCAAATGAAGACCACACAGCTGTGAACATTGAAGGACAAGAGTGTTCGCTTGAGATTTGCTCCAACTACAGCGGTCATGACCAACGTAAACTCCTCCTCACCACTTTTGAAATTTAGAAATTGGCTTACAAGAGGATCGTGCCGATTAGTGTAAGAAAATTATACAAAAATACGATCGGGGTGCTTCAAACGCTGTGTATAACATCAGCTGTTTTAAACCGAGTCAAATGCCACAAAGGTATTCGCCACGAACGATTTCAAATCTATGTGTTACGTAGAAAACCGGTCAATAACTGTCGCAACTTTTTCGAAAAATGATGAAGATCAATTCTGAGTATTTTTTGGTCGGAAGTTTTTCGAAGTTTAGGAAAACCAAGCCCCAAAAACGTACTTTAATATCACAATCTAAGCTCTCACAAATCGGCCACTCAACAGATTTTTTGAGCATAAAAAACATTCAAGCCAGACATGTCCTCAAAAAAATTTAGTGGTCAAAGTTTTTCGACGCCCAAAGAGGCAGTGAAGCCATGTTTTAGAGATAGTTTCTTCTGAAAGTGCTGCGAAAATAGTTTAGAATGTTTCTTTACTAAAAATATTTTTAAAAACAAAAAAACCATACTACTATACAACACCACATTTCCGCTTTAAACCAAACCGACCTTGTCTATTAGATGTTTTGGGCTTTAACAATTTTGAAGGAATTATAATATTTATTCCAAGATGTACACACATTTTTTTTATTAATTTTGAAAATCTGGTATTTTTTTCTAATGTTTTCTTCAGAAGTAGTGTTTTTTGCACAAGTAATTTACATCTGGTTGTATTTAACTTTGAAATTCGAAAAAGATTATAAATACATTTTTCCTTATACGTTAGTCGTTGTCAAATTTGAATTTGACAGATTTATATTTCCAAGACTTTGGGTCCGATTTAAAATTGCATTTATCAGCTTTTCAGAATTGCAAAGTTTAGTACAACCAGACGTAAAAAAAAAATTAAAATAAAAAAAAATTATAAAAAAAAAGTTGAATTTTTATGCCTAGCGTATTTAACCAACAAAGTTCGTTTTTTGACATGAGGTTACAACGCAGCGAACAATGTTACTGACAAAGCAAAGTTGCCAAAGACCGAAGAACGGTCTTGGAGATATCAGACTAAAGAATCGCTATAGAGGCATACATTTTTTATATTTCCAAAGAAAAAAGTGAACCTAGAAAAAATCTCAACCTATTTCTATGATTCAGCATTATTCAAGTAGTCTTGTACCAATCCAAATTCAAATTTGCGGGTATATTAGTACCACCCGTAGAATTAAAAGCAAAATTTGATTAGAAAAATTATTTGTAAAGTAGATGAAAATACTTTTTTAAACCTTTATATTTATTTTTACTTACCCAGCATTTACCCAAACCAAATCTCCGGGTTTTTGTATAAATCTATAAACAGGTATGTTTTCTTTGTATAAGTCTTCTAAGACAGGCCACCATGAACCATGAAGGTAACTGATATTATTTTTTTCGCATAAATTGTGAATTCCACCCCAGTAAGCATCTGGGACGGCAAACCATTCACAATCTCCAGGACCAATATTAATGTTGATTGAACAAAAGTTATTATTTTCTTGATGACCAGGTGTCCTACTTCCGGGAACTTTCATGTAAAGTTGAACTGTATTCATACCCAAAATTACGTGACCAACATGAGACAACATGTTTGCGGCGGAGATAACTCGAGCAAAAGCAGGTAATTTTTGCAATTCACTTAATTGAGGTTTCCATTTTCGTTCATCAGATAAATCCACGTTGGTTCCAAATCTATGAGTACAAATTAAAATAAAAAGAATATAAATTTAAATAGTTTGGTTACCTGTACAGATTGGATTGTATTAATAATATTGTGATTTAAAAAAACTGCGATAGTAGTACTAAAAATATAATATATGTCGGGGCAGAATTATAGAACACCGATACTGGATCAATGATGGACCCATCCTCATCAGAATCGTGGCACTCGACTGGTGCCAGTACATGCAGAAAACGCTTCCTGGCGCGTGGCGTGTTTGTGTTTAATTTCTTCTCGTGTTGATTCGAAACTGAAACTCGCCGGTCTCCGTCTACTTGCGCTATCCCCTTTTTCGGCTTTTCACACACACACATTCGAGAATCTTCGAAACTTCACACACGTTTTCGGGTTCTCCCTTTAGATCTGTCTCTTTGCAGATATCTCCACCTCTTTCATGCACACGCCAGGCTGCGTCAGACAGAAATCTGCCAGCTCACAAATGTAGTAAGGAAAGAAACGAACCGTACCGTGGGACAAATAACCGACAAAAATAGACTCACTTATAACACTAGTCAACACGACATTTCCGATGTAGCCTAAAATGACTTTTTCTGATAGATTTGGGCGACAGCGGAAAAACTTTTAATTTAGTTGAGTAGTGTAATTTTGATTTTATTTAAATTAAAAAATAAATCGATCCACATCCCAACGCCCACACTCACCTCACACCGGGCCGGACAAAGATGTCATTCGACCCTTGCCGAGAGTCAGCCTGACTGGGGGAGCGGTCTAAGAACTAGCTCAGTCGTGAAGACCAGCTCAGACCAGCTTGGCAGCCCCTGTTATAATGATGCTTTAACCGGGCAACAGTGAAAAATAAAAATATAAAAAAACTAAATACAAAAAAAACGAGAGGGAACGTTGTAAGCTGCGGCCTTTGCCCGTTTTTAAATGTGATAAAACAGAAAACAAATTGACGTTCAAACGTTTTTTATTTTTCCTGTAGCTGTAGCACCTTAAACTTTTTATTTGACACTGCATCATCGGGAGTGGGAGTCACATACATACATATATGAGCTTACGATTTATGCAATTTATTATATGTTCACACAAGGCACGAATTAAATATTGGGCAACAAAGAATATTTCAAAAAATTAAATCAAACCACTTTTGGATAGCTAGGTATCCAGCACCGCGGAAACTAAAAATTACTGTCAAACTACATATAAAAAAAACTGGGCCAGGAATTTTTCGTTTGTGTTTTCCTGGCCTCAGTATCCAGCAAGGTAAACGAAATCCACGAATTATTATCGATAATTGGTCTATCGACACGATTTTGGACTGAGAGAACAGCTGATATTCCCGCCAGGAATATATATGTGAACATTATTACTGATGTGATTTGTTTGAAAGATGGAGGCAAAAAATGCGCATTTTCAAAGAGAAGAGAAGATAGCTTTAATAAAAGCTGTTCAGAAAAGACCCTGCCTTTGGTTAATTACCGAAAAGAGGCATTTCGACAATATTTCGGTGAAAACTGCGTGGGAAAGTGTTAGTGCTTCCTCTGCTTACACAGGAAACAGGATACAAAATTTAGTTACTCTAGCTTTCATAGTCTCTGAGATCTAGGCGCTAATGAAGACAGACAGACGGACGGACGGACAGACAGACATGGCTACATCGACTTGGCCTTTGATGCTGATCTAGATTATATATACTTTATGGGGTCGGAAACGCTTCCTTCTGGGCGTTACACACATCCACTATCACCACAAGTCTAATATACCCCTATACTCTTCGAGTACCGGGTATAACAAATGATTATGGCACTCCCCAAACACCAATTGTGAGCAATTCCAAGCTAGGAAAGGCAGCGGCCCTAAGGCCTGGCCCGACCAGCTCAACAGCAGGACACACCTGCAAGGTGGAAAGAGCTGGTGTGAGCCCGAGTGGGTCTAATCCCGAATATGGGGCGGCAAAGCATCTCCTAACACTGACATCTTGGATAGGCAGCTAAGCAACATTGCGGCTGCCCGACCGTCTGCTAAAGTGTAGGAAGATAAATTTTCCATCGACTTGGCCTACCTCCATTGGCCTACCGCTGCTTCGAGCTACTCAATAACGACCCCGGGCTACCACCAGTCTGTAAGGGGAGAGGTGCCCAGTAGACCAAGAGCCAGAATATGAGTGCGGGCTACATTTAAGGAGCCAGAATGCATCCTGAAAATGTTGCAGAGGTGCAACCCGAGCCTTCCGATCACCGACTGGAAGGTGGTAAAAGTTGGCACGACACAAGGTCCAACAAACCATGCCATGCTAGTCTTCAACAAAGAGTCACTGTCACTGGCCCCGATAGAGGCAATCAAAGGTGACCTGAATTTCGGCTTCAGCTCGGTCACCATTTAGTTGTATAAGTCAGACGCAGCGGCCGAGGCTCGTCCTGTCGATAACTCAGTCGAGCAGGACGTTGCCTCGGATATCAAAGCCCCTGGCGACGAGCTGAAGCCAGCCCAGGAAGGCTACTCCTCAGACACGACGCTGATGTGTCGCGACGATACCATCGACGACGACTCAAACGCCGACAGTACAGTGGTGAAGAATTCTGATCATGTCCTTAAGACTCCTGCAGATCAATTTCCACAACTGTAAAGCAGCATTAGCTGCCCTAATACCTAAGCGTAGTAGGCTCCGCGAGCGGAGCCTAGAGTTCTAAGAAGACTGATGTCGTCCTACACGACACGAGTAAAGTAAACTTGTTCGTAAGCTAGCCAGCGATAGCGAATTGTCAGACACAGGTCTAATAACACTACTCAACATAATTTTTATACCCGGTACTCGAAGAGTAAAAGGGTATATTAGATTTGTGGGGATAACGGTTGTGTGTAACGCACAGAAGGAAGCGTTTCCGACCCCATAAAGTATATATATTCTTGATCAGCATCAATAGCCGAGTCGATATAGCCATGTCTGTCTGTCCGTCTGTCCGTCCGTCCGTCTTCATTAGCGCCTATATCTCAGAGACTATTAAAGCTAGAGCAACCAAATTTTGTATCCAGTCTCCTGTGTGATCACACTACTCCAAATGTGTTGCAAAATTTCGCCCCGCCCCTTTCCGCCCCCACAAATGACGAAAATCTGTGGAATCCACAATTTTTAAGATAAATGAAAACCAAAAACGCAGAATCGTGAAAAATTACCATATCTACCAGATTACCGAATCTGGATCAGATCGGATCAATATTATGGCCAGAAGAAACAAATTAAATTTCAGTGGCTACGCAACGCCTGCCAAGCGCTGACTCATGCCCCCTCCCTCTCTCTCTCTCTGTCCTTAACACTTGTACGTCTCAAATATGTAGTTATACATGTCATGTAGAAATGTAGGCGCAGATATACAAAGCATATGTAAACAAAAATGGAAACATGTATAAAAATTCCAAAAAATTCATTTTTTAATTTAAATATTATTTTTGTCCCTTTTGAGAACATATAATAAATTTCATAAATCGTAGGCTCATATATGTATGTATATATATACTGACTGAGTACCGGGTATAAGGTAGAGCCGCGGCCTTTGCCGCGGCTCACAACGTTCCCTCTCGTTTTTTTTTAATTTTAAGAATTTTTTATAAATTTGGTTTTTTTTTCAGAGGTAGTGCTTCTATGTATGAATTTTTCACATAACTTAAGTTTCCTATAACTGGTTGTATTGAACTTTGCAGTTTGAAAAGATGACAAATGCACCTATAAATCCAACCCAGATACTTTTTCGGTATTTATTCCCGAAATTTTGACTTTGAAAACTCAGGAAAAGTCGAAAAATAAATATTTATTGGCTAACATTTTTAGATAGACACATATGTCGTTCAAGGTATGGTTTGTAAGAATCGATGAATAAACGGCAAAGTTACAACCGTTATAAGGTGGAAAGTGACGCTTTCCAGCTTCTAAACGCTAATCTAATAATCTGCAATCGGGGAAATTACCCTACTTTTATAATAAAACATCGACAATAGGTAATTGCCCTCACCTTAGTGTCTCACAAACTGTCAGACATAGTCAAGAGATGGAAAGTCCTAGAGGGCCATTCCTTCTCTGACCACAGGTATTTCAACATACAAAACATAGTCCGAAAACAATTTCGAGACTATACAAGCTCTCGAGAGCCCCAGGAGCGGAAAAAATATAATATGTACAGTAATGGATGGACTACTTTCCTCCAAAGCACCGATATGCTCGAAAACAGAGGACAACCTAAAGCGTCTAGTGGTTTCCGTGAATGCATGCATAAACAAACACAGAAAGAAAAAGAAACCCCCTTGTTGGTCAAGACAAATATATATCCTACGAAAAATCAGCAGGACCCTCTTTAACAGGGACAAAACCGCTAACGGGGAGGAACACTAGGTAGTCTACAAGACTAGTCTGATACCATAAAAAAAAAAATTAGGAAGGCAAAAAGGGCCTCTTGGCAAAAACTTTGCTCTGTTGCAAAGTCGTGGCATGCGCTAAATGCCATTCTATGCCTCCAGTGGCTTGCTCGCGCAGGAAAGGAGCGCACAAAAATGGCAGCAAGAGTTCCAAGGGAATATACAGACACCCTTTTCAATGTAATCATCCCTCACAGAGACGAATGGCTCGAGGGACCATAAACATCTTTATAGATCACAGCTGGACAATGGCGTCGAAGGAGGAGTAGCAAATATTTCGGAAATGTCTATAATATGTTCCAGAAAGATAGCAAACTTTATAAAAGAATCTGACTGTGATAACTGCTGACTTTCCAGGTCACACGGAATTGGAAAAGGGGAAGATTCAATGTGGTACCACAACGGGCCGAAGCTGCCCTAAGGGTGATGGACTCTTAGCGAACTTGGCAGCTTTACCTGACCTACGTGTTTTGTGAATGTAAAAGGATTGCATACCGATTTGAATTTTAGCTATTGCAACTGTTGATGTATGGGAAGGTGAGTTATCCTGGCGAAGTAAAAATGTTTTCTTCAGCAAGTGGGGCCGTTTATCCGCAATTTCCGTCATTAGCTTATCCAAAAACGATGCGAAGTAAACTCCCGCGATCGTTTTTTCTTTCCCCAGATAATCGGTATATATAACTCCACGACTATCCCAAAAAACTAATTCCCACA
>JAWNKY010003349.1:0-46383 GCA_035041765.1 Drosophila algonquin
GGAGTCCACCCAGGAACTTTTTTTTTAGAATTTTGGAGAGGTTACCTCAAACGACGCATAATACAGCCCAAAAAAGAATACTTTTTTTTTGGGACTTTCGCTGAGTTTTCAAACTTAAACTTTCAAAGACAAAAAACCGCAAGAAATTATCAAATTTGAGTTTGAAATCTTAATATCTTTTAGACGGTAAGCTTCAGCTACAAAGTGTCTGTGTCGGAACTGCAGTTCAGTACAACCAGTAATAAGAAACTTTAGTAATTTGAAAAATAAAAGCACTCCCTCAGAAAAAACATGTCACATTTTCAAAAATTAAAAAAAAAAAAAGCTAAACCATAAAAAAACGAGGGGGAACGCTGTGAGATGCGGCAAAGGCCGAAGCTTTACTTTATACCCGGTACTCAGTATATGTATGTATGAGCTTACGATTTATGTAACTTATTATATGGGCATTTCTCTAATGTCGCACGGGACGTTCGTACGCATTTCTAGTTGTAAAAATGTCAAAAAAAAAACGATTTTCAAAATTGTTTTACCGTTATGATTCGCCACCTGACAAGCCCTATAGCTAGTGCTAAGGGCGATTTTGGGCTACTGTTCGTTTTCGAGATATTTGCAAAAAATATTGGTATGGTATTCGCACGGGACAAATATAGAAGTGGTTTTCGGGGCGACCAATTCAAACTCAGATTTCAGCGAAAGTTGAGGCGATATATTTATGCGAATTTCTGATTAATGTTCTGCATTGATGACTCTTTAAAATGGTTATAATTTTAGGCATGTATGGTTTGTAGTTTTTTTAAAATTCAATTTAAGCCTCTGTCGCACGGGACAAATTTCTTGACTTTATAAATGTTACAAAATTTTCTGGGATTTTTTTTAGATAGTTCAATATGTCAGCGAGACTTTGAAGAAAAACTTTTATCAAGAATCATCTTTCTTATAGGTGAAAAAAATAATGGGAAACATGACAAAAAATACCAAAAAAAATACCAACAAAGTGAACTTTTGCTAATTTGAATAGGTTTTCAGATCAAAGTTAATGAAATTATATGTCAATTAATTAAATTGGCGGATTTTCAATATCTTTTAAAAATAACATCCCGTAAAAAACTATATTCAAATGCGTTTTTATTGAATTTTAATTTTTTTGGCCTCGGCAGACCTCGTTAGAAAAATGCCCATATGTTCGCAAATTAGAAAAAAAAATTTTGGTTAAAAAAAAAAATTCAAAAAATTAAGTCGACCCATAGGGGAAATTTTTGTATATTAGATGTTATCGGTTTCCAATTTTGTTTACATACGATTTTTACATCTGCTTACACATTTCTACGTGTACATGTATAATTACTTACACGAGACGTGGAAGTGTTTGCGAGAGACAGAGAGGGAATTAGTAAGAACTTGAAAGGCATTGCGTAACGACTGAAATTTAATTTCTTCTTTCTGGTCATAATAATGATCCGACCTGATCTAGATTCGGCAATCTGATGGATATGTTCTGCGTTTTTGGTTTTCTCGTATCTTACTAATTGTGGATTCCACTGATTTTCGTCCTTTGTATGGGCGGAAGGGGGCGTGGCCAAAATTTCAAATACACTTGTATTGAAGTGATATCACAGGTGCTGAGATAGAAAGTTTGGTTGATCTAGCTCTTATAGTCTCTGAGAACTGGGCGCTCATCTGCACGAATAGGCAAAGCACACAGGGTGGCGCGTTAGAGAGAGCGAAAGAGAACGATTACTTTCGAAATTGTTTTCTTCATTGTGGCCATGTTAATGATCCGATATGATCCAAATTCAACTCTCTTATAGAAATGGTCATTCTCTATGATTCTGCGATTTGATCCAAATTGTACATGCCATAGATTTTCGTACTTTGTGTGGGCGGAAGGGGCGTGGCGAATAGAAAACTTGGTTGCTCTAGCTTTTATAGTCTCTGAGATCTAGGCGCTAATGAAGACGGACAGACTGCGAATGGACAGACAGACATGGTTACATAGACTCGGCTATTGATGCTGATTAAGAATATACATACTTTTTGGGGTCGGAAACGCTTCGTTCTGGGTGTAACACACATCCACTATCACCACAATACTCTTCGAGTACCGGGTATAAAAACCATAATTCTTTAAACATTTTTAAATCTCCAAATCTGTCAGAAAAAGTAATTTTGGCCCACAGAAGAAATAGAACGTTTAATTTTGTTGAGTAGTGTATTCTTCCTTCTGACGATTTTTTTATTATTACGAGGGCGGTCCGAAAAGTTTCCAGCATGACAATGAAAACGACCTACGTTAACCAAACTTTGGTATTGTGATTAGGCATATTTTAATGTGTCTCGCCACATCGATATTTTAGTTATCGATGAAAAATCGATTAACTAAGTCAGTATCAGTGCTCTTGTAAAAATGGAAAAAGTTGAACATCGTGCGGTCATAACATATTTGTTTTTAAAGGACAATATGCCTACGCAAATCAAAACTGAGATGGAGACTCTTTCCCATTATTTCCGACGGTAAAGTTTTGGGCTGCTGAATTTAAGCGTGGACGTACGAGCTTAGAAGATGAGATACGTCCGGGCCGCCCAAAAGCTGCGACCACTGACGAAAACATCATCAAAATTCACCAAATTGTTTTGGACGATCGTCGAGTCAAAGTAAAAGACCGCGTTTGTCATATTTTCAGCAACGAATTGGACATAAAAAAGCTCTAGTCCCGTTGCCTGCTGCGTTTGCTCACGTTAGATTAAAAGCGAGTTCGAATGAACTGTTAAGTCTCTCTTGGCGATGGTTATGACGCCGACTCATAACTGTAGATGAAACATGGATACACCACTATACGCCAGAAACAAAATCCCAGTCAAAACAGTGGATTGCTAAAGTGGAAAAGTGATGGCAACAGCTTATCTTATATAATTTTTATTTTGCACCGACTTCCGTTAAGGGCACCTAAAAGCTGGTGGTTCGTAGCGCCACACCCGTTACATGATTCTCACGCCCTAATGGGCTTTCGGCTGTCCTTGCCCTTTTATGTTATGGTTGTGGCACCTCGATTCTTTAATAATAAATGAAGCCGCCATATGGCTAATAAGTAAAAATAGGCAGAAAATAATTCAGAAACATTCAAATATTTATTAAAAGTATTTTTCGGAACTGAATACAGCTCAAACGTTATACAGCAAAGACACATAGCACAAGGCAGTAGATAATTAATATAATATATACAATTCCAATAAATATATTATTACAAACAACCTTTCGTTGCTCTGGTTCCTACCTTGCCTAAACATTTTTATTAGATATAACTAATTTTGGAAAATGCCTTTTTGTCAATTGTTTACCATTTAAATTGATTTTATTAACGTTAAGACTCTTAGATATAACTAAGAGGTGTGTGTGCATTATGTAGTGGAGAAAATTTGTAAAGATTTTCGAAGTGATCCTTTTCAGAAGGATTTCCATAATCTGAACACCATGCATGTCCAATGGTGAATTTATAACACCGCAACATATCCATTAGAACGTATCTTATATATATGTAAATGTACTTTGTACATTAGAAGGGGGAATTTTTTTCCCTACCAAGCGGTTGTCAAAATCATATCTACGACAAATTCAAAGAAGGTTTTGCCGAAGAAATCATGAGTCTAAAACCAATTTGGAGCTTCCGGTTTTTAAAAAGAAGTTTGTCGTATTTTATACAGTAATTTATACAGTGAAACACCAATAACTCGAACGCCTGTAACTTAAATTGTCAATATTTCGAACTAAAACTGGTGGCAACAGCGTGTGGGGAGAAAATTAATCCAATTCTGATGAGAATGACGGGTTTGCATTAGAATTTTGGTCCATGGTCATAGTGGGACGAAAACAGCTAATTAAACTAGTCCACACGTCATTTCCGCTGTCGCCTTTTCTGATAGATGTAGAGATTAAAACTTTTTTAAAAAATTATGGTTTCTTTTTTATGGTTTATTTTTCACATAACTTAAGTTTTTTATAACTGGTTGTATTGAACTTTGCAGTTCTGAAAAGCTGACAAAATGAGCTATAAATCCAACCCAGGCACTTTGTAGCTGCAGCTTAAAGTCTGGAAGATATTAAGATTTTAAATTCAAATTTTTGAGGTATTTTTGCTCCAAATTTTGTCTTTGAAAACTCAGGAAAAGTCGGAATAAAAAAGAAAAAAGGAAAAAAAAATATTTTAGCCTAACATTTTTGGTTTTAGATAGACACAATAATTAGGCATCGTTTAAGGTATACATTGAGATAATATTAGAATCCGTCAAGCACGTACATACGTAATCCGATTTTTAAAAAGAAGTTTTTCGTATATTATTATACCCGGTACTCGAAGAGTAAAAGGGTATATTAGATTTGTGCGGATAACGGTTGTGTGTAACGCACAGAAGGAAGCGTTTCCGACCCCATAAAGTATATATATTCTTGATCAGCATCAATAGCCGAGTCGATATAGCCATGTCTGTCTGTCCGTCCGTCTGTCCGTCTGTCCGTCCGTCTTCATTTGCGCCTATATCTCAGAGACTATTAAAGCTAGAGCAACCAAGTTTTGTATCCAGTCTCCTGTGTGATCACACTACTCCAAATGTAATTTAAAATTTCACCCCGCCCCTTTCCGCCCACACAAAGGACGAAAGTCTGTGGCGTACACAATGTTGAAGATACGAGAAAACTAAAAACGCAGAGTCATAGAGAATGCCCATTTCTATCAGAGTGTTGAATCTGGATCAGATCGGATCATTATTATAGCTACAATGAAGGAAACCATTTCGAAAGTCATCATTCCCTCTCGCTCTCTCTCACACGCGACCCTGTCTGCTTTGCTTATTCGTATAAATGAGCGCCTAGTTCTCAGAGACTATAAGAGCTAGAGCAACCAAATTTTCTATCCAAGCTCCTGTGATACCGAACCAGCACAAGTTTGTTTTAAAATTTTGCCACGCCCCCTTCCGCCCCCACAAAAGACGAAAATCTGTGGAATCCACAATTTTTAAGATAAATGAAAACCAAAAACGCAGAATCATGAAAAAATACCATATCGACCAGATTACCGAACCTGGATCAGATCGGATCAATATTATGGCCAGAAGAAACAAACTAAATTTCAGTGGCTACGCAACGCCTGCCAAGCGCTGACTCATACCCCCTCCCTCTCTCTCCTAAACACATGTACGTCTCAGATATGTAGTTATACATGCCATGTAGAAATGTAGGCGCAGATATACAAAGCATATGTAAACAAAAATGGAAACATGTATAAAAATTCCAAAAAATTCATTTTTTTAATTTAAATATTATTTTCGTCCCTTTTGAGAACATATAATAAATTTCATAAATCGTAGGCTCATAAATGTATGTATGTATATACTGACTGAGTACCGGGTATAAGGTAGAGCCGCGGCCTTTGCCGCGGCTCACAACGTTCCCTCTCGTTTTTATTCTATTTTCTATTAATTGCTTTTTAAATTTTTTCAATCGCTTCATTAGTTTAGAAATTATGATTTTTTCAATGTAAAATGAGCAAAGGCCCCCTGTGCGAACTTACTTTGTTTTGAATTTTGATAATCGCTTGATAGTGGCGTGAACTTCCCATATATATTTATCATACGTATGTTTCCGCACCCTTAACAATAGCACGCACTACATTTGTTGCCGTTTTCGAGGAACCACCACATCCAAAACAGGTGTGTGTAATCTCATTACCCAACGGACGCTTTGCCTCACCCAGTCCCCAATCAAGAATCGCTGCATAAGCGACAGATGTGTGGGAACTCAGCCGCTGACCACCGAAACTCCGGAATTATCTTGTGATTTGCACTACCGAATTTTTTGTTGCAAAAATCACGTCGGGGTCACCAAATATTAAGCTAATGAGTTTTTTCAGTTGTTGCAATTAATCCATTAACCAGTCCTTTCTACAGCTCCTCTTCTTCCATTATGATTTTCCGAAGTATACGGAGAACCTCTGGCTGGGTCCGGCGTAATTCCAACAAGGACATTCTTTTTCCAAATTCCATACGGCTACATGATCCGTAATGGGTTTGCATGCAACCAACGAGTCGCGTTGTCTTTCAATTTATTGATTCAGATTAAATTTAGTTTCGTATGTTCGTGGTTTTGCCCACTGTGTTTGTTGGTTTATTTTCTCTCACAGATTAGACCTTAAAAGAAAGGTCTAGACACTTGCGAGTAGAGATTTGAATTCTTACTAATCTTTATTCAGAATCTAATCTTTATTCAGGGCCTTATATGTAATTTTAAAATTTTGGGATGTCGTGTGTGTTAATGAGTTGAAAGCTCATTTCCCCCTCTCGCACCCTAGCAGTCATAAATTATCTACCTTATGTATGTTTTTTACTTAGAATAGATTGATTTTGTGTTAATCTCAGTGAATGTGTAAAGACCCTTTTTTTTAGGTACAATACTGTGTTCATGTTTGAACATTCTGTAAAGGGGCAGAAGTGGCAGTGGTTTTGTTTTTATTTTTATTTGTACATTTTTTACCGATGATCATATTAAGTGCTATTGTTTGCAGTCTTCGCGCTACCTTAATTCTTCTAATGACATATATTATTAATATTAACATAATTATTATTCGGATCAAGGCTGCATGTCCGGGTACATAGTGGAACTTAAGTCCTTTTTATTCATGTTGACCTTCTTTTAACAATTCTAATTCGTTTTTTAACTTATAAAATTTATCCGTATGGTTATTTAATGGTACAGATATTGGATTCCAACTACCATCTTTTTATAGACACAAGTTAAATGACTTTTGGGTTTGAACGGAGATATCTCACACGAATTATCATTGGCGCTGCTCAAAGACCAATTACCTTCACACTCTCTTTTATTCGCTTGCCATTTTTGGCATTGGTTCAAAGGAGCTTCAGTCATCGAATGATAGGAATCAATTTCAAAATTGTATTCTAAGTACCTGGAGCTCAAATCTACCTTGATCAATTTCCTTTCATGCTCCACAGACAGAATAATCCTAAATAATGGGATGGGTGTCGACCAAACAGTGGAATCTTCACATTCAAAATTAATATGTTGTTGAGCTACTGAGCTTCTTCAGCAGCTTATTTTGCCAAATTTAATTAAAACACAAAAGGGGTTTGGATTCAATGTATGTGTGTATATTGTGTATTATGTCTATGTTCAATTTGGTTTCTTAGCGAAAGAAAATATGATGTGATATGATATGCGATATGACGTTTGCGCACGAAGACGATCAAATTTTGAGTAAAAGCTGTAGTTGCACATCAAAAGAAGTTTGGATATCTTGGGTGATTCGTATATGCAAGCATATCGCCGGTTCCTCAACTTGGAGCGGAAACTTGGGCGTCGGCCGCAGTTAAAGGCTCAGTACTCCTCTTTCATCCGCGAGTACCAAGAACTTAATCACATGTCGTTGGTAGAATCGATATTTTTTGCCATATCATTGCGTGCTTAAGGAAGACAGCACAACTACCAAACTGCGGGTTGTGTTCGATTGATCTGCAACAACTTCAACGGGGTTTTCTCTAAACGAGGTTCTAATGGCTGGGCCTACTATCCAACCAAATCCTCTACATACATTACTCCGTTTCCGTACGTTCCCAATTGCGCTGACTGGGGACATCTGCAAGATGTACAGGTGTGTCCGGGTAACTGAGCCAGATAATTACCTTCAGTGCATCTTATGGAGAAATTCGCCTCAGGAAAATGTAAAGACGTTTAAACTCGACACGGTTACGTATGGGACCAAGCCAGCTTCCTATCTTGCAATTCGTGCGATGCTCCAATTGGCCGAAGAAGAAAAAGCGTCATTCCCTATTGGCTCGGAAGTGTTGGCGTCCAATTTTTATGTCGATGATTTGATGACTGGTGGAGGATCTGTAGAGGAAGTGCGTGAGAAGATGAAGCAGACATCCCAGTTGCTGGCTCGGGGAAACTTCCCAATTCGGAAATGGTGCTCCAACGTTCCTACCGAGCTTGAAGGAGTTCCTGACAAAGATAAAGAAACGCTGCTGAGTTTAGACGATGGCACCGATTTATTTATCGCTTCTATTGCTGGTCCGACTCCACAACTGCCTTGTCGTGGATTCGCAATGACCCATCAACGTCTTCGTTGCAAATCGGGTTTCGGCCATTCAGGAGCGGACTGCTCAGATGGAATGGCGCTACGTTCCAACCGCTCAGAACCCTGCGGATATCTTGTCCAGAGGCGCTCTGCCATCTGAACTTTTGGAATCGCATATTTGGCCCCACTAGCCACTCTTTCTTCGAAATGAAAAACCGATGTGGCCATCGTCATCTACACAAGACTTACCGACACTGGAGCTTCGCAAGAGTGTCCTCATTTCAGATTGCCCATTCGTAGACCTCTCTGATGGCCGGAAATTTAACAATTCCTTCGGAAAGCTTCAGCGCACGTTTGCATACGTCTTCAAATTTGTGAGGCGTAAAAAGTCATCGGGATTAACAGTTCATGACATCGTTGGTGGCACACGGTTACTCATTCGTTCAATACAGAGAGTGCAGTTATGGACTGACTACAAGGCTTTGCGGGATGGAGAGCAGGTTCAGCCGTCGAGCTCGATTTCGTCGCTCGCACCATTTCTGGATGAATATGGACTATTACGCGCCGGTGGACGGTTGGCAAACTCATCACTTGATTTCAACGCGCGGCATCCAGTTATTCTTCCAAGGCGTCATCCCGTCACTTCAGCTGTAATTGTGCATTTTCATGAGCGGAACTTGCACGCTGGACCACGATCATTAATCGCACTAATTCGGCATGAGTATTGGCCAATTGGAGGGCATAAGACTGTGGCAAATTTCGTAAATTGCTGCACAAGATGTTTTAAGGCCAAGCCGCGCTAGCTTCAGCATATCATGGCTGACCTGCCAATGCAGCGTGTGAATGGAACTTGCGCCTTTGCTGTTACAGGCGTGGATTTTTTTGGTCCATTATGTTACAAGAGTGAGGTGCGGACCAGACCACCCATCAAATGCTACATTTGCGTATTTATTTGTTTTGCCACCAAGGCCGTGCACTTGGAGCTTGTGCAGGGTTTGTCAACGCCAGCGTTCATTAAAAAGAAGAAGAAGCTGAAGAAGCTCAGTAGCTTATTTTGCCAAATTTAATTAAAACACAAAAGGGGTTTGGATTCAATGTATGTGAGTATATTGTGTATTATGTCTATGTTCAATTTGGTTTCTTAGCGAAAGAAAATATGATACGACATGATATGCGATATGACGTTTGCGCACGAAGACGATCAAATTTGGAGTAAAAGCTGCTCCGAAGATGTGCCTCCCACGCAGCTCTTGTTGGACGACGAACGACGAAGAAGGGGCGATGTTGCGATAGAGAGTGCAGGGCGACAGCAAGCAACAAATAACTAAGAGACATGCGCTCTTTATGCTGCCGTGGGCCGGCGCTAAGCCGAACATATGTTATCCACGAAAATTACCTTTGCAGTTAATAGGCTGTAAATTTCCTTCAATTCTGTTCCTGTTCTTTTTCCTGGAAGAACTAATGTTCCTAATAAACCATCCTTTTTTAACCCGGTACTCGAAGAGTATAGGGGTATATTAGATTTGTGGTGATAACGGTTGTGTGTTGTGCCCAGAAGAAAGCATTTCCGACCCCATAAAGTATATATATTCTTGATCAGCATCATTAGCCGAGTCGATATAGCCATGTCTGTCTGTCCGTCCGTCCGTCCGTCCGTCTGTCCGCCTTCATTTGCGCCTAGATCTCAGAGACTAAAAAAGCTAGAGCAAC
This sequence comes from Drosophila algonquin, assembly GCA_035041765.1. NCBI lineage: Eukaryota > Metazoa > Arthropoda > Insecta > Diptera > Drosophilidae > Drosophila > Drosophila algonquin. Next base: position 9,795 of record JAWNKY010003349.1, read on the forward strand.
CAAATTTTTTATCCAGTCTCCTTTGTGATCACACTACTCGAAATGTGTTGAAAAATTTCGCCACGCCCCTTTCCGCCCCCACAAAGAACGAAAGTCTGTGGCAATTTTGATAAAATCGCAGAATCATATAGAATGTCCATTTCTATCAGAGTGTTGAATCTGGATCAGATCGGATCATTAACATAGCCCCAATGTGGAAAACCATTTCGAAAGTCATTGTTCCATCTCGCTCTCTCTCATACGCGTCCCTGTCTGCCTTGCCTATTCGTCGAAATGAGCGCCTAGATTTCAGAGACTATAAGAGCGAGAGCAACCAAACTTTCTATCCAAGCTCCTGTGATATCACTTCAATACAAGTGTATTTCAAAATTTTGACACGCCCCTTCCGCCCCCACAAAGGACGAAAATATGTGGAATCCACAATTTTTAAGATAAAAGAAAACCAAAAACGTAGAATCATGGAAAATTACCGTGTCTAACAGATTGCCGAATCCGGATCAGGTCGGATCATTATTATCGCCAGAAGGAACTAATTAAGTTTCAGTGGCTACGCTCGCAAACACTTGTACGTCTCGAATATGTAGTTATTTATACATGTCATGTAGAAATGTAGAAGCAGATGTAAAAAGCATATGTAAACAATAATGAAAACACATGTATAAAAATTCAAGAAATGGTTTGATTCATTTTTTGAAATATTCTTTTTTACCCAAAATTTAATTCGTCCCTTTTGCGAACATATTATAAATTCCATAAATCGTAAGCTCGTATATGTACATATGTATGTATGTATGTATATACTGACTGAATACCGGGTATAAAGTAGAGCCGCGGTCTTTGCCGCGACTCACAACGTTCCCCCTCGTTTTTTTTTTGTTATATCTGCTTTTAACTGCATAGGTTTTAAAATATTTGGATTTAGTCTACATGATTAATATCTATCAGCGGACTTATTACTCCTGCTTGGTTTGTTTTCGCACTGATCAATCAATCTGCTTAGCTGCTTAGTTACCGTAAAGAAGTTTATAGAATCTTTGTATGCATAGTAACTTTTAAGGCCTCTGTTATGTTCTCTACTCTGGGGTTCATAATTCTAAAGTTTACATTTATTTCATCAGTAGTTCTATTGAGAATATTTACTGTTGACTCAACCACTGACGTTTGCCTTTTAATTAAATCGTCTAGATTATGTTGATTTTGTAATACATTTTCCATATATCCTTCCAAAGCTTTCCTATCTTCGGCGTACATTATCCCGAACATTATATAATATAGCGAGCCCATAAACTCAAACGGTGCTCCTTTCATTCTTTTGTTATCCTGAGCCATAAACAATTTATTATTTTCTTCTAGATTTGCAATTTGTCTGTCAGTGTTATTTAAAACATTATTGTATTGATCTTCAAAAGTGTAAAGTTTACCAACTAATTTTTTCCCCTTTCTTATTTGAAAATACGGGTTCATATTATAATAAACAATTAGATCCCAAGATGAGGCGACTATTTCAACGTCTCCCATCGGGTCCAAATATATTGAAGTGGAACTGTTAACTTTTTTTAATTGACCACTTCTCTTTTCCTCTGGAAGCCATGTTTTCATTTGATACTTGGAGGCTTTTCTAAGTCCTTTTCTTCAGACGTAACTCCACCTAATGGACAAATTTGATTGATAGGTCGTTTAATTAACCCGTATTGATGTTTGATGGTGACTCCTTTGACTATCAGCTTTTCAGAACTGCCAAATTCAATACAACCGGATACCACAGAACTATTTAAACTGAATTTCTATACCCGGTACCCGAAGAGCATAGGGGTATTTTCGATTTGTGTTGAGATTGGATGTGTGTAACACCAAGAAGGAAGCGTTTCCGATCGATATAGCCATGTCTGTCTCTCTGCCCTGTCTTCATGAGCGTCTAGATTTCAAAGACTATAAAAGATAGTGCAAACAAATTTGGTATCCAGACTCCTTCTCTCTCTTGCACACACTTCCCCGAACCGTCTATATGCAAAGACGGAGATGTAGACATGCAGAGGAGACAGACATCAAAAACATATGCTAAACGCTCTTCGGAAGTGCTCGACTTAATTTTTTAAAATTTTATTTTATGGTTAAAATTAAATTTGTCCCTTTTGCGAACGTATAATAAATTGCATAAATCGTTAGCTCACATACTATATACTGACTGAGTACCAGGTATAAAGTAGAGCAGCTATCTTTTTTTCATGGTTCAATTTGTGAATATGTATGTATGTAATATGTATGATCTCAATTGAATGATGGTCATGGAAGGTTCACTGTGTAGACAAAATCGTATTATCAATTTATGTTGTATTAATCTTTTTAATAAACATTTTTTTTATTCTTTTCTCAATATAATAGTAATAATAGTTAAGTATCTTCATAATGGTATACCCTGAGGAACCCTTTTGGGTTTTACCCACGGTAACTGGATTTTACGAAGATAGAGATTATAGAGGTACGCCTGAAAATAAAATTTTGTATAAAAATGTCCTTTTTTTTATAAGAATGTCATGTGTTTTAGTAAATGTGGTGGAAGCGCTTCAAGAATTTTGGCAAATGAAACAGTCACGAGGAGCGGACCTTAAAAACGGCGCACTTGTAATATACGAATCGATTCCGTCCAATAGCCAGCCTTATGTATGTTTCGTAACACTACCGGGGGGTAGTTGCTTTGGTAGCTTTCAGGTACATAGAATTTTTTGTATAAGAAAAAAACTTTATACTGTGGTTTAATATTTTAGAACTGTCCAACTAAGGCGGAAGCAAGACGTAGTTCGGCTAAAATTGCTTTAATGAACTCTGTTTTCAATGAGCATACCTCGCGCCGTATTAGCGACGAATTTATTTTGAAGGCAGTGCAGGATGCACGTGCTTCTTTTAAAGCAACACTAAAAGGCAATGATGGGACAGAGTCTGGAATTGAAGCTTTCAGGTAAAATGAATTCCAATGAATATAATTCCTACACTCCTGCAGGAGTATTATTATTTATTAAGCTTTTTACTTAAGCAATTAAATATTTTATTTAACCAATTAATAAAAAAGGAAAATTAGTCAAATTTGTAAATTCCATGTTATTACGGATTGTGCCTTAGCTAACACCTCATCGCCACAAACAATGATGAATGAAAAAATTCGGTTTCGGTGCGCAGTTCTTATATATGAAATCTTATGATTTATTTGATTAACCTATTATGCCCGGTACTCGAAGAGATTAGGGACAAACTTAATATTAGTTTGGAATGCAGACTCCTTTGATATCACACAAGTGTAGGGAGTCTCCAAGTCCACAAAGTACGAATATTTGGGGCATTCACACTCTTGAAGATACAAGAAAAAAAACCCAGAATCATTGGGTGTGACAAAATATACCGGAATGCCGAATCTGGATCAGATCTAATTATTATTATAGCCAAAATGATCTAATCAAAATGATGTGGCAGCTCCACCCCATACACACGTTTATTATCTTTCTCTCTCAAATACTTTTCCTCGTATTGTGTGTGCCCCCTGACAGAGGGAAGCGAGGGGAACGGCTGTTGTTGGCGTGAGAAGCGAAACAGAGAGCAAAAAAAAAATAGATTTAAAAAAATTTACAGAAAAATATTAACAGAACTAATAACACTGCAGTGTACTGCCCAGAATATTTCAATTTTTTGAATTTCGAATAAAAAAATAAAAAAATGCGACTTAGTGTTTCCAAAGTGTTTTTTTGTGCTGAACACGACTCCGGGGCGTGACGCTTTAAGAAAAATGATTGTTGAAACACTTACAAAAAAAGTAGAGTTTTGTGGGTATTTTTTTTAAAACAATATAAATGCACTCTCTGCGCTAAGGGCTCCGACGAACTGATTGGAATTTTGAAATATTTTATATATTGCCTGTTTTATTCCGCTATACTGTCGTGTCACTATATTTTTCGAGTACCGGGTAAAAAAAATGTATTCGCACTGTTTACACGTTACAAGAAGATTCAACCAACAAACTGTTGAAAATCTGGCCAGTTTATTATACATATACAGTGACTCACACCCTCGATGATGCAGTGTCAAATAAAAAGTTTAAGGTGTTACAGATTTTAAACTAGAGGAAACTAGATAAAAAATGTTTAAACGCCAATTTGTTTTATGTTTTATCACATTTAAAAAAGGAACTTTATTTGCTGTTTAAATATTGCTCCGTTTTAAAAATAAAATATAAACTTAAAATATATCTTAAATACAAGTCCAGATATTTTAATACTTAGAATGCAAACCCTTAACCTTTATTACGGCTTTTAACCTATTATTCATGGAAGAGACCAGCTTCCGAGTGGTTTAACCTGTTTAACCAGAAAAATACATCTGCAACGATAATTCGTCCTCTGTCCATTAACTTAATAATTCCTTTTTTAATGTAGGTTTATGCTGGAAGCAAATAAAGGAAGAACGATGTTGGAATTCCAAGAACTGATGACTGTATTCCAACTTCTGCATTGGAATGGATCTTTAAAGGCAATGCGAGAACGTCAGTGTTCAAGGCAAGAAGTAGTGGCGCACTATTCAAACCGCAGTCTAGATGACGAAATGCGTGCACAGATGTCTTTAGATTGGATTGCTCGTGAACATGATAGCCCTGGCGTTATCCGAAGAGAGTTGCTTTTGGCCGAACGCGAGCTAGAGACTTCTCGCATGGCTGGTCGGGAACTACGCTTTCCAAAAGAAAAAAAGGACATATTAATGATAGCTCATAATCAGCTGGGTGGAAGTAACTTGAACTCGGCATCTATTGATCATTTATAATAATAAAAGGAAACTGAACCATTGCAAAGTCAAATTGAACCGATATTTAAAAAATCTCTCATTGGGAGAAAAATGATAATCCGACGTGTTTCCAATTTCACTTTTTCAAGATGATCAAAATCGGTTTAAAATCGGGAAAAATTTAAAAAAATCCGCATCTAAATATTATAAAGAAATTGTTTTTATTTGATGAAATTTTTAATATATTTGTTTAACCGAGCTTTATATTTTGAGGTTTTGTTGAGGTTTGCGCCAGAAAGTAAATAAAAATTGTAAATTTGTAATCGAAAAGTTTCGAGTGTCCTGAAAATAAATTAAAATTATTTTCATCAAACCGCAACACGTTAAATAAAGTGAAAATGGAAGCACAGGTATATTTTTATAAAATTGGCATACCATATGATCTCCAATAAAAAGGACAAGTCGATTTAAGATAGAGAAAATATTATAAATCCCATGAACCCTTTCCAAAATAAATTTGTTCTTCAGTATGTAAAAAAACATGTCGCATAACAATTTTAAATCGCCATATGCCATGGAGGGAAGAATCTCTAAGAGATTTGACTAGCCAGTACCATTCAACATAGTGGCCTACCCTTCCGCGGGACTACCGCAAAGCATAACTTCGAGAGGATGGATTGATAACTTTGGGAATACTATGTTACGCGTTGCTCTCTTTTGCATCTTCTCAGATCTCTCTGGATAGCTATTATGGTTTACTATACTATGCTACGTGTTGCTCTCTTTTGCATCTTCTCAGATCGCTCTGGATAGCTTTTATGGTCTTGCAAACGGGCTTCGAGTTTTTCTCCGAATCGTTCAAATAGGCCATCGGCTCCTCTGGGGGTGGAACAAACAAAGGTTGAAGGAAGAAGGAAGTGTTTCCGACCCCAAAAAGTATATATATTCTTGATATATAACCATGTCTGTCTGTCCATCCGCCGTCTGTTCGTCTTCATTAGCGCCTAGATCTCAGAGACTATAAAAATTAGAGCTACCCTTTCCGCCCACACAAAGGATGAAAATCTGTGGCATGTACAATTTTGATAAAATCGCAGAATCATAGAGAATGACCATTTCTATCAGAGTGTTGAATTTGGATCAGATCGGACCATTAACATGGCCACAATGCAGAAAACAATTTCTAAAGTCATCGTTCTCTTTCGCTCTTTCTCACGCGATACCCTGTGTGCTTTGCCTATTCATGCAGATGAGCGCCTAGTTCTCAGAGACTATAAGAGCTAGATCAACAAAACTTTCTATCCCTTGATCCCTATCTATCACTTCAATACAAGTGTATTTCAAAATCTTGCCACGACCCCTCCGCCCGCACAAAAGACGAAAATCTGTGGAATCCACAATTTTTAAGATAGAAGAAACCCAAAAATGCAGAATCATGGGAAAAAACCGTATCTACCAGATTGCCGACTTGGATCAGGTCGGGTCATTATTATAGCTAGACGGAACCAATGAAATTTCAGTCGGTACGCAACGCCTGCCTGTTATACATGTACAGGTAGATATGTAGAAGCAGATGTAAAAAGCATATGTAAGCAAAAATGGAAACAGATATCGATATTTATTAAACTGTACGCTCTCAAAGTACACAAAAGTTTTTGCTAGCGCATCGACGAATTTTGGTGACAATTGCACCTTGTGCAAAATAGCTTATAACTTTCACAAATAAACAGAAACCGTTGAAATACATAAATTGGTTTCGTTAAAGAATAAGGTAGGCAGATTAAAATAAAAATGGTGTTTTGTTATGTATGTTTTCCGAAATAACAATATAGAACATAACCCTAAGCAATATATACTTCCACATGGCTCTTGTGTGGAAGTTTTCAAAACGGAACTGCATAACCAGAATCAACCTTAACACGCTGATGAGCAGCCCAAAATATATAGATGATGCGATCTTAATCTTCACTGGCTACGTCTTGTGCTACTCGGGTACCTTGAAACTATCAAGCCATCATCGGCAAGCTGTACTATCCCCAATAGCTGATAAACTTTTACGAAATATGAAAGAACGGGTGATATTCATATCCATCAAATCTACACAAGATTTTCAAAGTTACTCCAGTCAGCAAAAGGCGGACACGTAAGATTTACGCTAAGGGTTTCAAATGTTTTTGCCAACAAACTCAGCCACGCTGTAAGATGTGGTGCAGCAAATAAAAATATCTAAAGTCCAAAAAATTCCCTGGTGACCCTTTGGATAACAGAACGTTAAAACCTCTGCCTAAAAGAGCCCTGCTATTCATAGTTCTGCTCCTTAACAGCCTTCTTAGGGTGGGATACTTTCAAAAAAACTGAAAGAGAGCGCTTATCACAATAGTACAGACCAATGAGTTTTTTCTCAGCGCTAGGAAAGATGACTGAAAGGGTGATCTTAAGCTGAATCCTACAGCTCGACCCTATGTCTCAGAGAATTCCAAATTGGCAGTTTGGATTTTGACAAGTCACGGTACTTCTGAACAAAATCACAAATCAGTTAACATCGACCTGGATGCAATGGAGCATAATATGTGCGCAGTAGCTGTTCATGGAAATTCAGCAAGCTTTCGACAGGGTGTGGCATGATGGTTTCCTCTTTAAGTTAAAGTTCGTCTTTAACTTTATTTTCTTATGGATTACCCTAATATATTGCTCTTAATAAACATTGCAATCTTAGCTAATCGTAGGAAAATGCTTGGTGTTATTTTTGTTCACAACTTGATGAAGGGTGACGTAGATAGCCCTGACCTGTTGAGCCGCATAAACTTCACGATTCCTATTAGAAGCACTAGAAACTATACACCGTTGTTTCTTCCGCTATGTAGGTCGAATTATTCCTTGCATGAACCGTTTAGGGTCCTATGCTCGGATTTTAATTCTGTCTACCATATAATATCTACTACAAATTACCTTCCTCTTCGTAAATTACTGATACTCTACTTTTCCTCGAACACTAGGCTAACAACTATTTTTCCTGCTTGTTCGCGATTGGTTCGATTAACGAGTTGCGCGTTATACTGCAGCGCGTGTGTTGGGCGAGAGGAGGGCTGCGTTCTTGCCTGGGATCTTAACTGCGCTCTGAAATGGAATATGGGTATCATCAGCAGCAAATGTTACTTTCTTAACAAGGACACAATCCTGCATTGGCATAACGATGCTGGATTCCACGCAATTGCATAAAAGCTCACAAATATTTGAACACAAATATATCGAACTAGACTGGGTTCTGAACTTCAAATCCCATACAACCCATACCCCATAAAACCATGTAGGGGGCGTATCCGGGAGGTTACCGACGAGTTCCAATGACAAAACAACACGTTGAAGCACATCGATTTTCTTCAGTATACAGTCGCGGTTCCTAAGACCCGCCGGCTGACGGGATACCCCACATCAATGGCAAAATCACGTTATTGTTGGACGGAACTACGGGGTTCTATAGGAAGGAGAATGACTTTTATGTCAGGTCTTTTTCGGACGCAGCGGGCAGTAAGAATATCCACCACACGGTGCCAGGATATATGGACTGTACTCTTCCGATCCGCCATTCATTGGACGGCAGGTTGTATTCCTTGACGAACATCATATCGGTAAACTGAAGTCTCGGCGTTATGACACTTCGTGAAAAAAATTATGAAATTTGAATTTGAAAGCTTAATATCTTCCAGACGTTAAGCTGCAGCTAGTTACAAAGTGTCTCGGTCTCGTGTCGACTAGTGTTATTTACCAGAGCTTAAAAAGTTACTACCGGCTAAGTCTGCGGGGTTTTGTTCGGATTGAACGTGGTACCACTCTTTAGTCTCGGTTGCTTGAGGTATCCTCGTCCCTTGGTTGGCTATGATGGTAGCGGTGGGTACGCGGGCCTCCTCAGCCAGGCGAGCAATATGGTGGAATCGGTCTAATAGTGACAGTTCGTGCTTGCCGTCGGCATATTCGGCAGGATGGCCGTCACCATTTCGGACAAGAGCTCGGCACCGCACAGGTCTAAACGGGAGAGCGATACGGTCTTCACAGAAGCGACTCGTGTTTTCGCGGTGAGAAATTGAACCTCAACCAGATGACGAACCTCCACACGCACTTAGATTGCGGATCACAGCTTCCATGACGCTCGATCTTTACCGATGGCTGGGAACCTACCCATCGTAGAATGCGGATCTGGTCGAGAACATTTTGTAGAAAACTTTGCCAGCGCTGACACAACTCGTAACCAGAACCAGAATTCCTGCATAAATATTTTTGAACGGACAATTAATGGGGCCAGCCACCCCGCCGGATTGGAGGACTTTGCAATGATGAAGAGAACTGCTCGATTGGTATAGGATGACTCAAGCGGATATTCTGAGTTAATTGGTTATGCGTCCGATTCTTGGTGCAAAGTAATACACGTCCGATGAATTTGGTATAGAAAAGTATTCTGATTCGGTTTCGGAGGAGGAAGGGCGAGGATAGGTGCTGATGTGGTAACTCCTCCCCCCCCAGTGAACTACGGACCATAACGGCGGAATGGTTTAAGTGAGGAAGTTGCGTTTGGTAGTTGGTGTGACTATGGGAGTTGTTGTCGTTGCCGCATACTTGATCGCCCTTCTCGAGAGCCAGGCAGTGCACACCACTCCTATCAGTAGTACTCCGACGATGGTGTAAGTTGTTGTGTTGTGTATCGTCATTCCAGTTCTCATTCTGCCAAGTTCCATGTTTGTCTTGATGTCTTCCATTTTTAACTCAAGTACTCCTAGTTCTTGGGTCGTTCTGTTGTTCTTCATCGACCCTATTCGTGGAATCTCCAATACCAGTTGTTTTTCGTCCAATTGCTCCACCGCCTCATATTAGATATTGTTAGTTATTACTCCGCATTCTTCGAAGGTTATTATTGCTGACCCGTCGTATGACTTCTCTGGCCGTTGAAAATTGCGATGTAACCCTTCTCGGGTTCGAAGATCTCTCTGCGGAATCCTACATTCTTTGTCTCACACTCTGCTGCTTTCCCCTGTATGAGATTCCTCAGGCACACCTCATTGACCCTGTTTACAATTCTATCGTTTTTACAAATATAAAGTTTCCTTATTTGTTTACATTTTTTGTATAGTAGTTCATTTGTTTTTCGTTGTATGCTACAAAATTAGGTGCTATTACAAAATCAGTTTTATTAATCTGAAAATTCACTTATCTTCCTCAACAAATTTTTTGCTTGTTCCATTCTTATAATTATTTATAAAGGAAGTTACCCTAATCTGCTCCTCATTAATATATTTTGTTAAATTCTTAAACATTCTAATGAACCTATTGTCCATGTTCTCTTGTGTCCCTATCTCCTTGTTGAGTTTTCTTTCTCCTTCCTGCAACTTCCTAATTTCCTTTTTCAATCGTTCCGCGTCTTCCGAATCTAAATTTCCCGTGATTGCCCTTACAACTATAACCGTAACTATATCCAATTTTCCATCTGTTTTCCTTTGATACCAATTCTAATATGGTCAAAATTATCTTAATCAATAGCTTAATTTAATTTAAATAGCTCTAATTGGGAATTGTTCGGCTACCGGCTTTTCTCTAACCTAAATTGGGCTGTTGGATGGACCTTATCGGCTACTTAGCCGATAATCAGCCCCACCGGGTCTGAGCATTTGCATTAGCCCTTTCGTTTAATTAGTTGATATGTAATTTTACCCTTACAGTTTAACTGTACATTGTTAAACAAAAATAAACAATAAACAACCGATCCTAGTCCATTAACTAGCCCTCTCCTATTCCTCCCCTTGGCGCTTATCATTTCTTTCTTCCCTCTTACTAGGTTTAGCTTCCGTTGGAGTGATCTAATCAAATCCTTGGTTTCACCGTTCTCTTGAATCTCCCTGAGGGTCTGCTCCAAGTGTTCGACGCTCTCTATGTACTCATCTAGTCGAACTATGTGTACAAACGTTCTGTATGTTTGTATTATCCTGGCAGGTCCCAACGTTATCTGCGCGATTGGTTCATCGCTTTTCATCCCTCTGATTTCAAACGTTTTCTTCGTCTCCGTCATCGCGACCCATCTGAAATTATCGTTGTTCGTTATTTTGGTTAATCTTCTAATTTTCTCTTGTGGACTGGAAGTAGTAGTTTGTGGTTTTGTTGTCAATACTGTTAAATTGTTGTCTGTTTGCCTCTTGTGTTTTGTGAATCTGTGCTGTCTCTCCTATTTTCTTCCCTAAAATTGTATCATTTGGTTATACCATTACTGGGTCCTGCCTGTCTGTTGTTAATTTTATCATTTTATGGCAGGGTCGATTGTTCCCTTTTTGCTCCTAAATATCATATAGTTGGTTCGAGGCTCTTTGGGGAAAATTCCCGTCGTCCTCTTGGATATTATGTAGCTGGCCATTTACTGCTGCCTGTCCTCGTTGTCTCGTTGAAGTACTGGGCACCAGCTGATTGCCAAAGGATTGTCTAGAATTGTTCGAATGGAACGACTGTCCAGAATTATTAGACATGCTAGACACCATTGATTGACCGCTTCTATTCGAATCTTGCGGTGGCTGAATCGCTAACTGTCCCTGCCGATTGTCTTGACCCCATTGTCGTCCACGGCCTTCTTGACCCCTTGCTTATCCCATTGGATTATTTTGCATAAAGGGAGATCCCATGAATGGGTTTCCTCCCATTTGGCATCTAAATTCCAGACCAGCCCAACCGTTTCCATCGAGCATTGGAAAAGGCACTCCAAACGGAGATTGAATGGTGCCCCCCACTGTTATTGGGGCCAGTTTCCCATCTCTTGCTGTTCCTCCAGTACGCCAACTTCTTTCTTTTCCTGTTTTTGTACTGGAGGTTGCGTCTTTTCTTGACCCTGTTCCTCAACTACTTCCTGTGTTTCGACTTTCGCTTCCAGTTCTTCCGGGACGTGGGCATTTTTCTTTTTACGAGCTACGTCATATGCTTTTGCAATATCATCTATGTGCATATTCCTAATCGTCAACCCTATCGGTCCCTTTACTGCCGACAGGAACGCTGTCAACTCCATGTCTTCGATCCATTTAACCTTCTCCTCCTTTGTCACAGTAGGTAAGTCACTTGCTTTCACAACGCTGAGAATGGCTTTCCTCACATCTAGCACCTTAATGAAAAAAGGTTCTAATTCTAACTTCTTTCCTTTAATATTGGTTAATTCCATGATTAACTCTGGTTCCGGTCTCTTAACCCTGAAATAAGACGCTATCGCCTTTTTCATTTGGTCCCAGTCTAAGTCCACATTATTGAGTTCCAGCTTTCTACTGGTGTCTCCAACAATTTTGGCTCGTATGGCATTAAGAGCAACCCTTCCTGTCGTCCCTCTATCGTCTTTTTTTATCATATCTAAAATCTCCTCTACCGACTTTGCGAATCTATCCAACTTGTCTATTTCCCCTTCATATTTAGGTATGACCGCTACCAAGTCTATTCTTGGGTCATTTCCGATAGTTCCTGGTTCTCTCTGCTGATTGCTAAGATTGCTATGTCTAATGGGATGAGTCTTTGAGTATTACCTCTTACTGACATGTACTTATTGTATTACTTGAATGTTCTTATGTACTATGGTATCTCTATTCTTATTATATTATATATTGTGTGTAAGTATGTAGTCGTGTGCTTATTCTTAATGATTTATTATGGTTAGTTTCCTTGTGTGTAGTGTGCGAAATGGAGTCTGCGATTAGTTCAAAATGAGTATTTCTTTGATATTTTCAAACCTATAGTGCGGTGTCAAATAGGTTTCTCTTTATTATTAATTTCTTTAATTTATTCACGTTTACTTCTTCTTCATTCCACTACTGTGCACTCTGAAGCAAACTGTTATCCTGTGCGTTACAGTATTCACAGCCATACGTGGACAGTGTGACACTTCGTAGGGTTCCTTATTTCCTCTCTCTTCTTCGCTACCCTGCACCCTGACGCTACCTGCTATACTGTGCGTTACAGTGTTCACAGCCATACGCGGACAGTGTGACTCTTCGTAGCTTCATTCCTTCTTCAACCACTCCTATACTAGGCATCCGCACTGTGCGTTACAGTCCTTGCCTTACGTATGTGAGTGGCTGGAGTTTTTTATTATTCTTTCTCTTGTGTTTCTGTTATTACCTCGTATCTCTACTAACACTCTCATGCTGAGCCTCCGCCGTGTGCGTTACAGGACTCTGCTCTATGCATGTGAGTAATTAGGAGTACGAGAGCTCCGTTGATTATTTTACTAATATTTTATATCTTTTGTCGCCCTTTTTCGGGCCTCGTCAGCTCCCTTCATTTGTTCGCGCCGGCCCTGTCTTTTGTGTTGCATACACATGTATGGGCTCGACGTAAAGTCACCCGGCTTCCGAGCCAACTCGGTTGGATCCCACTCTGCCTCCGTTGAGTCCGCTTTCCCATCGAACCGCCTGTTGGTCCGACCTCCTCCGCCAATGGCCGGCCGCACGTCGAGCAGTCCGTCTATACTGAACGATCGACCCGACGTCTATCCAACCGCAAGACTACCGCTCGATCTGCCGATCGCCTCTCGCCTAACGACGTTTTGAACGCCGCTACGATCACTCTTACGCCGAACCATCCACCTCTGCCGGGTGTTCGGGTCGACGTCGAACCAACCGCAACTGCAACCGCTTGATCTGCCGCCCGTCGCGGCCACCTTTACCACTGCCCCCTTTCTGTCGCTCCCCCTTATGCACTTTATTTTTTTAATTAATTTCTTTCCATGCTGTTTCAAATGCTTTTGACTGAAGTAATTCTGCCTTTTGGAACTTTATTTTGCACTTAATTCTTTTCATAATATTTCCCATGTTTTCGACTGGGCTAATTGGCCCTTTTGCTACTTAATTCCTCTCCCTATTTCCCTACTCACATTTATTTCATTCATTTTATTCACTATTTATTTGTTTCCTTATTACTTTTCGTTATTTTTTCTCTCCATTTCACACTCACACTGTACTCACACTTACATACATATGTACATATATATCTTTCCTTACAATAATGATGCTATTGTGATCCTCTATCCTCACTTCTCGTGATCTCTAGGTTATTTCCTGTGTGTATTTTTTCTAGAGTTCCCGTTCTTGAACGAAGGTCTCCGACTACGCCAGTTATGATTAGTAGTAGGATACTCTGAGTTAATTGGTTATGCGGCCGATTCTTGGTGAAAAGTAATACACGTCCCATGAATATGGTATAGAAAAGTATTCTGATTCTTTATTCAACTTCGGGTATATATCGTTTTACAATAATGCTGAGTCCCTAATTTGTAGTGGCCGAGAATCCGCTGACGCTGAGGTTTGCGTCCGCTGTTGGAATTGGAGCGTATATGAGCTGGTGGTGTGAGTCGGTGTTGTTGGTGGTCTTTACATTGTAGGCAGCTTGGAGAGGTTTCGGAGGAGGAAGCGCGAAGGTAGGTGCTGGTAGGATTCGGTCTCGGAAGGCTCGTTCGAGGTTCGTTGCGGTGGCTTTCCTCAGTGGAACCAATTCGACCCACTTTGAAAAGACGTCGAAGAATATTAGTAAGGTGGTGTTGCTTCTTTTGGAACGTGGTAGAGGTCCAACGAAAAATCAATCAGGTCGGCACACAGTGATGCGAATGGGTCGTTGACGGTAAGCATTTTGTCGGCTGGCTTTGGTGCATGATCTTGAACTTCTGGCAGCTGAGACACCCTCGGACGTACGACTAACGTATGCGTTCCTTGCCTTCGATGTCTTGGGTAGAACGGCGCCTACTCCGAGGTTTCTCGCGTCCGGACAAGGGAGAACGGGGGCGGTGGTTAGAAGTACTTTCAGGTTTTCAAAAGAATCTTGTTGCTCCGGTGTCCGTCCCTTCTTCAGCAATTATGGACATCAGTTGGACTACGCCGGCGAAGTTTGGGACAAACCTGCGGTACCACGATGCCATTCCTATGCATTGCCGAAGCTCTTTGAGGTTGGTGGGTGGTCTCAGGTCCTTCACTGCTGCTATTTTGTCAGGGTCGGTGGGGATAACTTCCTCGCTAACCACGTGGCTCAAATACTTGATCAGGCGCTGGAAAAAGTGCATTTGTCGGCGTTGATCCGTTGGTTGGCCTTGCGCAGTCGCGAGAAGACTTGCTTTAGATTTTGTATATGTTCTGTATAGTCCTTCCCGACGATCACTTTATCGTCCAAGTATGCGAACGCGAAGGGCTCCATGTCTGCGCCGATGACTGTGTCGAGGATAAGTTTAAAGGTCGTGGATTCCGAATATAATCTAAAGGGCATTACTTTCTACTGGTGGAGTCCTCTCCACTACTATCTTTGGCCATGGGTACTTGCCAATATCCATTTTTCAAGTCCAGGGTCGTAATAAACCGTGCGTTCTTGAGGCGTTCGAGAATATGGTTTATCCTGGGTACCGGGTGAGCATCCGGAATAGAGCGTTCGTTCAATTGACGAATGTCTACGCACATACGCCACTGTCCGTTTTTATTGGATTTTTCGGGTAATATCGTTCCTTTATTAGACGATTATCTTTCATAACAAAAGTGTGTTCTGTTGGGTCTGTCGTTCCCCGTAGGTCCTCGAATTTAGGTAATTCTTCGTCTAAGAACTCGCGGGATGTGCAATGTCGGGGGGCCAGGGTTGTATGTCTAATGCCGCTTCGTCTCCTGTGGGGTCATCCATTTCGGTTTCGGAGGTTTGATCGGGGTACTCTGGAAGGATGGTCATGTCGAATGGACTGGAGTGGTCTGATCTAGCGGAGTATTCGGCGATATTAGCGATGACAGGCGTGGTGTTGGCCATGATAAATGTTAAGTATCCCTGTTGGCATTGTGGCCCTTGTGATCTCCGTCGAAGTTACCGTGCTCGTCCGCTCCGTTGATGGTCTACCGTGCGTGGCCTCTGTTGTTACCACCGAACTCGTAGTCCTAGAGGAGATCCTCGTAGTTGTGTACTCTGTCAGCGTTCTGGTGGCCGTGATCTCTGTTGATATTCTCTTAAGCCGAGTCGATATAGCTATGTCTGTCTGTCCGTCAGTCCGTCTGTCCATCCGTCCGTCCGTCTTCATTAGCGCCTAGATCTCACAGACTATGAAAGCTAGAGCAACAAAATTTTGTATTCAGTCTCCGAAAGTCTGTGGCATATACAATTTTAAAGATTCGAAAAAACTAAAAACGCATAATCATAGCGGATGGCCATTTCTATCAGAGTGTTGAATCTGGATCAGATCCGAACATTAACATAGCCACAATGAAGAAAACCATTTCGAAAGTCATCGAATCCTCTCGCTCTCTCTCTCTCTCTCTCAAGCAACCCCGTCTGCTTTGCGCGTTCATCCAGATGAGCGCCTAGATCTCAGAGACTCTAAGAGCTAGATCTACCAAACTTTCTATCCCTTTATCCCTATCTATCACTTCAACACAAGTGTATTTCAAAAATTTGACACACCCTTTTCGCCCCCACAAAGGACGAAAATCTGTGGAATCCACAATTTTTAAGGTACGAGAAAACCAAAACCAGAATCATGGAAAATAACCGTATCCACGAGATTGCCGAATCTGGATCAGGTCGAACTACTCTTATAGCCATAAGGAACAAATTAAATTTCAGTCGCTACGCAACGTCTGCAAAACGCTTACTCATTCGCTCTCTCTCTCTCGCACACGCTTCCACGTCTCATTTATGTAGTTGTACATGAACATGCAGAAATGTGGAAGCAGATGTAAAAATCATATGTAAACAAAAATTGAAACAAATCTTCTTATATATAAAAATGAATCGCAAAATGTGTTGGTAAGCGCATAACTCAACAACGCCTAGACCAATTTGGCCAAATCTTTTTTTAAAATGTTCGTTGAAGTTCAAGGATGGTTTTTACGGCGAGAAAAATTATTAGAATTATTGCTGGAAAAACCCTTAAAATAGCCCTTTTCTTTTTCCCATACAAATGATTTGTAACTAAAACGTAGTCTATTTGAGCTTTATTGCAATGGTATAAAGTTCATATTAAATTACAAGCACTCACTGTTACCGCCAATTTCCAATAAAGTAATCAGGGTAAATGGGAAACTGCCACTTTGGGGACGGGACTCGCGTGGCAACCAAATATTATATTTTTCTTGCGTATGGGTGTTCGTCAGCAGGGTCTAAACTTGCGCGTGGGCCATTAAAATTAACATGTTAGTGAAGGGAAAATTAACAAGAGCCAACCCCAACCCCAGCCCAAACCCATCAGCAGAGAGCACGAGCAGGAGCCGGTAAAGACTGTTGCCGAAATCTAATTAAAAAGTTTTGTAAATTTGGAAGACGCTTACAACAACAATACCACGTTGCTGAGGATATTCCAACCAACTATCCGTGGCCCATCTAATGTATGTCTAAATCTTTTGGCATCGTCAGGCGGTCACTGCAGCAGCCGTCTTCTTATTGTCGACGGGCAGCCCTTGGTAAAAGGGCATGTGCATTTGGTCTTCGGTGCGTTCCAGCGGTCGAGTTGCACATCCTTGATAAGCTTCATGCGCCTCAAATAAATAAAATAGTTGAATACCAGCTACCGTATCAATCAGTCGTGTTTGTTCGATATAATATTTCCTGACATAGCCTCAATTCAGAGAAGGCTCGACAGGACGGAGAACCTCACTAAGCATCCAGAGGCGTAGCGGGAGGCGGATATAGTGGAAATCCGGCAACAGCGAGAACGGGAGAACGTTAACTGAAGATGGCTGGAACGGGAACGGAATATTGCGTGTTTGCGGGTTGGCAATCCACAACATATTGTGTAAAAATTAAACATGTATGAAAGGCTTGCAATGAAAAGCAAATTCCTTATTTCTTATCAGTGCAACAAGAATGTGTGCCACAGCGAAATGTGGCGGGGTAAATCTAGTATACATATAAAAATTTCAAAACTGGTTCGACTTTATTATTTGAAATTTTCTTTTTTCCCAAAATTTAATTCGTCCTTTTTGCGAAAATTTAATAAACTGCATAAACCGTTAGCTCATATATGTATGTATGTACTAACTGCGTACCGGGCATAAAGTAGAGCCGCAGCCTTTGCAGCGGCTTACTATGTTCCCCCTTGTTTTCTTCTCCGACGGCGCTTTGGTGGCTGGCTGCAGCGATTTGGAACGCCCTGCAGATTTGGAGTACTGCCTTTCGAGTTCCGCTAGGCGAGTTCAAATCAAGGGGTTCGAGCTTGCCCTCGATGAATGTAGCGAAGGTCTTCCTCAGGTCGTCGACGGTGCCTTCTTTGTTGAATCCGAACTCGTCTGCAAATAATTCGAGTTTGTTTCGACGGCGTTGGTATGTCCAATCGGTACCCACCCCAGGATTTTGTACCAATTCTGCGGTGTAATACTCACTCTGATCTGACTAGAGTTGGTTTGCGGGATTGTTCTTTGGCACTTTCTTGGTTATGTTTGTTATCCTGTTTGTTTTTGCCTTTAGTGGCGTCGTATAGTATTTTCTTTACGCACTGTTAGGGGGGATTTTAGTTTTGGGAACTGCACTGGGCGTGTTGTACTGTCACTGTGTCTGCGTCGCGTTTGTTTTCAACTGGCGCTGCACTTGTTTGGGATTATGTTAATCGTGTTGCACGGTCGTGGTTTTTTGGGACGGCACTGTACTTGTTTTTGCAACCGTCTCGACCACGATATGAGGAGCGTGCGTGTGTGTGTCTGCACGTGTAATTTTTCGGTCAGCGACTTGGGTTTCTGAGGGCGTGGGTGTATGTACGTATGCATGTGGCTAGCTGCAGCTCTGACTGTACTTTAAGCACGTGGTCTGTTGCGGTAGATTTGCGGTCTGTGACTGTTACTTTCCCTTGAATGCTCCCTAAGGTCCCTGCTTGGGCGCCACTTGTAAGGAAACTATTTCAAGCTGGGGTTAGCTCAGCCTTTCCAGGGTCGTCTACAAGAAATTTGTAGTTAATAAGGAGACCTTATGCAAGGGGGTGTAACTGTACAATGGCCGGTAGGGTTGATCGTGCGCGTGGTCACAGGGATCATGTGGGATCAAAAGTTACCGTGGCCTTCGAGGGGAGGGGGGAATCTACGGGGCCATGCGTTATCGTGACAGCTCGTAGGACTACGGAATTTCAAGTGGGGAGGTTTGGGTATAACGGGTAAGGTATATATGTATATATTTTTTTTCAGAACTTTATTAAGCCCTCACTAGTTTCCCTGGCTGCACCACGAGAAAAGCTTTACTTAGATAGATCGACGCTGTTTTGGGGAAATGTGGGCTCTTGTGGCTACCGACAGTGGTGACTGTATAGCCATAGATATCGGGCGGCGCAATAGATTCAACCCGTATATGAGACACTCGGATAACTTGTAGACCGTGGTAGACGATGGCGCGTTGTATGAGTTAAGCAGAGCCTTGTCGAAGCACGTGCGAAGTTGCGGAAGTCGGAGATTTGAGTCACTTGCGTGCGCGTTTGTTCGTGGTCTGCCTTCGAGTCCCTCCTCGTGTCGCGTGGGTGCTTTCTAACCTTCGCTTTTGATTTGTTTCTTCCAATCGATAGTGATCAGTGTGGCCGGCCCCCGTCTTTTATGTATCGATATTCTCATTTTTGCGTTTTAGTGCCTTCTTTGGCGGGTGTATTTGAAATATAACTTATTACTACCTTAAAACTACATGGATAATCAAGAATCGAGATAGGGGCCTTCAGTGGCGAATAGTATTGCGGAAAGAAATAATAAAAATGTAACATAATAATAATATGCGGGTCTGCCTCCAGTGGCGGTGTGTATATATTGAATACTAACTATGTACGTGATGTAGATCTCGTCGATGATTGTTGGATTCTTGTAAAGCCCCGTTGAGTCTTTACACCTATATATTTATTTATCTATCTATCTATATTTATAAAGAGGTGGTCAAAGGAATTTGACAACTCCTATAAAACAAAGACTCTCTACATCTCTCTAGTTCGTCCGATTTTAGAATACGATCTTGTACACGTCGCCTCAGAGCGCGGACGCGAAAATTTGTGCCGATGTGACAAATTTTAATAAATGTCGTGGAAGGACGGCCCGGTTGCCGGAGGCGAAGAAATTTTGAACGCTGGATTGAGTTTCGGAAGAACTGGAGTGTCCCGGTGCAGCAGCGTGTGGTGTCGTTCCCAACACGTTCACACGTTTTCCTCTTTGGGTTAACTGTTTGTCTCTAGCGAGTGAACCCTCTTAGGAACTGCCCTCCCTTGGAAACGAATTATTCCCCGAAGGTGGCGGATTTGGATCGCCTTTTGAACTATGTGGAGTGGAAGTGTCAGATACCACTGAATCAAGAAGGAATCCATTTCCTTCCATGAAGGCATTTCTTTCTTGGTGATGATGGACTATTCGGTTAACACCCCATGGATCATCCCTTGGAGTCCCTTTAGAGAACGACTTGACTCGCAAACGACTGGGCACAGTGAGAGGGGAATGTTTATTTGGTTGGTCACCAGGAGCTGGTTCTTCTAATTGTAAGGCAACTAAAATTATTTATTTATAATAGTTAGCTATAATTTAAATTACCACTAACTTAATATCTAAAGCACATAAAAACAAGCAAAGGCCTTCGGCTTGTTAGTGCTATTTATGAACTAGGATTAGGATATATATCTATTTGTATATTTATATATTTTCATATAAATTACGTTTTATTTAATTAGGATTATAGGAGGTGATATGTATGTGTTAGTTTTTTTTTAGGAATTCGATAACTTTGGAGATGTTTTCTATGGTTGGGTTTTCGAGGATGGATATGGGGCATGTGTTTTGGAAGATTTGGTTTTTAAGGTGGGAAGTTGCGGTGCAGTTAGTGAGGATATGTTTAATAGTAAGGTCATCTGTTGTATGGCAGTTAGGGCAGGGTAGGATGTTGCCAGGGTTGTAGTAGTGTTGTTGTGTAAATCGTGAGTGTCCTAGTCTGAGCCTAATTTTTTTAATTTGGTCACTGCTTGTGATACTTTTTTGGTTCATATTTTTATACCCGGTACTCGAAGAGTATAGGGGTATATTAGATTTTTGGTGATAACGGATGTGTGTAACGCCCAGAAGGAAGCGACACCATAAAGTATATATATTCTTGATCAGCATCAATAGCCGAGTCGATATAGCCATGTCTGCCTGTCCGTCCGTCTGTCCGTCCGTCTGTCCGTCCGTCTTCATGAGCGCCTAGATCTCAGAGACTATAAAAGCTAGAGCAACAAAGTTTTGTATCCAGTCTGCTGTGTTATCACACTACTCCAAGTGTTTTTCAAAATTTCGCCCCGACCCTTTCTGCCTCTCATTATACTAAAGGGATGCGCAATGCGCTGTTTACATGTCTTAGCAAGATCCCCCTCTACTCTCATAATCACAGTAAACAGTTTTTTAACCGTTACAGGAAGGGGAGGGGGAAACGCAAATGTTTTCGCTCTTAAAATGCATGTGGAAGGAATGAGAAAAATATCCGCTACATTTATTTGAGTTTTTCTCTCTATCCCTCTCTTTCCACTTGAGAACTCTCTGCGCCACTATCTGAAAAAGTGCTCTCTCAATAGAGCAACTCTCTATTTACACTCATCCGTATGACTTCAATATGAATTTAGTAATAAGGTGACAATATCTACGTCACAACATCTGCTATCTTTCGCGAACCATCCGTTTGTCGTATGCTGTGCGTCAAAATAGTGTAGATGGTCCTAACTACAGACAACGTCACCTCATCACTAAATTCACCTTGTATGTCTCTTTTGTCAGTTAGAAAGAGAGAGAGGGAGAGAGAGATAGAGATAGAGATAGGCTGAGGGAGCGCCCTCGCAAAATCATATGTTTAAAACCAAAACATTAACCTTCTACTACCCTACGCAATGGGAATAGAATTAGAAAGAGTACTTAGTAGGAATAGAATTAGTACATACATATACATAGAAACAGCTCAGACAGACTTTCTCCTGTAAAAATTTAATTTTCCGTCTATCCCGCTTGTTTTGACTCCATTCGTTCTGCCTTGCTCTAAATTGCTCTATTCTCTTCTCTCTTGAGTGACTCTCGCGGAAAAAACGGGCGAATTTCAGTAGGCATTGTTTGGGTATAACCAGTCGATATCGAGCCAAGGAGAGCGATAAGGACTTTTCGATTGCCGATTGCGATAAAATTCGTTTATTAATCACATTTAAACTAGTTTAGCTATTAACTTATTAAATACAAGTAGTGCTTGCAAATTTAGCTATAGGGCTTTAGTTTTTCTGTGCCGATCGTCAGTTAGAAGCTAACAACAGTTCTAACTGCGACGGTGCATCGCGCGCTTTTCGGTGTTGCTGCTGACTTCGCTGAATTTCTTGAGATTGAGGCCGGACGTCGCTGCTTCTACGGCGGCTGAGGACGAACGTCGCTGCTCTCGCCAGGGGACGTCGCTGCTTCGCTTAAATTTGTAACATTTAATCAATTCTATTTTCTTCTTTTGTAGTTTTTATGTAATTATCTATAATAATTCGGTTTATATTATATAGTTACATATATTCAATAAATAATATTTATTAATTAATTACATATTATTATATGTAGAAATACTGCCATATTATATTATTAATAACACTACTCGACAAAATTCAACTTTTTTTTTCCGCTTCGGCCAAAAATGACTTTTTCTGATAGATTTGGAGATATAATTTTTTTTAAAGAATTATGATTTTTTTTTCATGGATTAGTTTTTTTTTAAGAATTTTTAAAAAATTTGGTGTTTTTTGTCATAGGTAGTGTTCTTATTTTTCACATAACTTAAGTTTCCTGCAACTGGTTGTATTGAACTTTGCAGTTAAAAAAAGATAAATGCAGCTTTAAATCCGACTCAGACACTTTGTAGATGCAACTTAACGTCTGGAAGATATTAAGCTTCCAAATTGAAATTGCATCATAGTTTTCCGTATTTTTTCCCCGAAAATTTGTCTTTGAAACCTCAGGAAAAGTCGAAAAAAAATATATGAATGCCTTGATTTTTGGTCAGCCTTTTTTAACTGCAAAGTTCAATACAACCAGTTGTAGGAAACTCAAGTTATGTGAAAAATAGAAGCACTACCTATGACAAAAAATACCAAATTTTTTAGAAATTCTTTACAAAAAAACTACTCCATGAAAAAAAAAACATTCTTTACAAATTTTTATACATCCAAATCTATCAGAAAAAGTCATTTTTGGCGACAGCGGGAAAGTCGTGTCGACTAGTGTAATTAATTATATAATTAATTATTGATTTTATAATTCTTTATAATACGATTTTATTTTATTATGTATTATTTCATTATATTTTATTATATTTTATTTTATAACATATTTTATAATGCCTCGAAGGAATAGACAATCTGCTTCTCAACAGTCTCAGAGACGTAAATTGCGAAACAGATCAAATAGAGATAGAAATTTAGATACTTTAGAATTTGTTGAAAACAGGGATATTTTAATAAATCCAGACTCCGAGTTCGTTGAACCGGTTAGGAATCAGCAGCCAGATAATGAGGGACAAAATCAGGTGACTGCTAGGCAGGTTTCAGGTGTAGGTGTAGGTCAGGAAGAGCAGGCAGCCGTCGCTGACGGACAGATTGGGAATGCTGAGGGAAATAGTGTTGCGATAAACGCACAGAACAGACGACAAGTGGCCGATACTAACCGTCGGTCCAGACGGAACCAAAGGTATAGGGCCAGAGGGCAGAGTCAGAATAGTGCCGAACATACAGTTAAACGAGAAGACGCGCAGATAAGAAGACAGGACGTGGACTATAGGGCTACAGAACAGGCACAAAATACAGTAGGACATATAGTTAGACGAATGAACCCACAGATTAGACGTGAGAGAGCAAATTGCCGATACTGTGCTTCGCTCCACACGAAGACAGGACTTGGAATTTAGGACTAGAGAACAGGAACAAAATTCAGTAGAACATACTGAACATACTCTAACTATACGAATAGACCCACAGATTAGAACTGAGGAGCAAAGGACAAACACAGAGAGGCGGCAGCGCATACGTAGAAATAATGAAAGGAGACGGATATTAGAAAGAGAGCAGGATAGAGTTCGCAGGCTCCAAGAAAGGAGTTTAGCACTCTGGCACGCCAATCTGCTCGTGTCGCAGCTCGACATTCAGCAATTGACGCTGCCAGAGCTGTAAGTCAGAGAGTTAGCCAATATAGGAGTGATAGCAGTAATAGTGCTGAGCAAAGTTTAAGAAACGCCTCCCGAATGCAGCAAGAACGAGCAAATATCTCCCAGGAGGATATGGCACATGTCGGACCCAGAATTAGGCTTCAAGATGGTCAGGAAACTTGCTTGAAGATAACGTACCATTCGATGATTGGATTATAAAAATCGCACCAGGGCAAGGATAACGACCTCTTGATATGGTCTTAGATATTGACTCGGAACAGTTATCTTTTCCCACTATTTACTGGCCTAGAAGCTCTAAAAGTAGTTTATAATAGGAATATAAAGCTGGGTCCTGATCAGGTTTGCCTTTCTTGTAAAAGCCTGTGGATCCCCAAACAAATTTCCAAGATTCCTCGCGTCCCTTTACAAAGTGATTGCGAGTTCAGTGCTGAAATCTTTGCTCTTGAAAATCTTCCCTTCTGACTGCCCAACATTACAATTCTGCAGAACATGTTATACCAACATTAAGACACTTAAAAAGCCTAAGCTTTTCTTCAATGAATTAGATTTTCCTAAACTGCCCGACTGCTTAAAGGGGCTCACTCCATTAGAGGAACGACTGATTTCTCCTCGACTTCCATTTATGATAATTAAGCCATTATTGCCTGGGGGAAGAGGCCAAAATGCCATTAAAGGAAAAATTGTAAACGTCCCTATTTCTGTAAGTGATATCGTGAAGGAGCTTCCACGAGCTTTCCATGAAGCCCATCGTCATCAAATTTTATTGGCAATTTCAACAGTTGTAGCTTTCATTAATACACATTACAGTAGATGTCACAGACTCAGAATTAGCTCCGTATGTTGAATACTAAATGCATAGGTAAACAAACATGACATGTCTTAAAGAAGACAATAGAAGTGGAAAAAAAGTTTGTAGATTCGGTATTCCATACCCTCCAATGCCCCAAACGGAGATATTGAGTCCACTGCCGGAGGAAATTCCAAACCTTGATTTTCACCAAGGAAGTTTTAGGAAAATTCAAGACCTACTAGATTCTGATCAATCTTTTGATATGATTGATCACTTGAGAATTTGAGAATTTCCTTTCCCACGAGCAAGTGAGCCTCAATTACGAGGACTACAAATATGCAATATGTTCTGGTTTGAAGAAACCACAAATTTTTCTAAAGAGGTCGTTTGCTGAGATTAACGTTAATGCTTATAATAAGCACATTCTTTCAATGCAAAGGGCCAATATGGATATCCAATTCATTTTAGACCCTTATGCATGCTGTAGCTATATAATAAACTATATAAATAAATCCCAAAGGGGTATTTCTAAGCTTATGCGCGATTCGGTAAAAGAAGTGCATTCGTCAAAGGATTGCTGGAGCGGTATGAACAGAGACCAATCAATTTTCAGGGCCTGTGTTTGGCCGATTTTGCAGCAAATTATGAATTTACTAAAAGCGGGAAAAGAGTTGGCCAAAATAGCGATGATGAAGAGGACGAAGAAAATGAGGTAGAAGTAGAAGTCTTTCTTCCTCTCCGCGATAATAGTAGTTTTATTAGGAAACGGACCAAGCCATCCATTTTAAAGTATATGAGGTTTAATATAAATACAGATAGGTCTAACTATTTTAGAGCATTAGTCATGCTGTTTTTTGACCTCCCCGTGGTGTTCCCTGGGTACAAATTTAATTTAATTTATTATATTGGTAGCTAATTCGAGCGGCGTTTACGTATCAAATATGTATATTATATATGTAAGTTACATAAAAGTAAATTACAAGCTCATTCCTATACACATATTCGTACTGAGTACCGGGTATAAAGAAGAGCCCTCTTGTTTAGGTACAGGTTTGTGTATGTTAGGTTTGGGTTTAGTTGTTGGTACCATCTGTTGCAGAGATCTATGTTTCGATTGATTTTTTCTGCTTGTTCATTAGCAAGGAATTTGTTTATGTCTGTTGTGTTAAGGTTGAGAGTGTAATGTAGGGGCATATGAAATGTGGATTTGACTGTAGTGTCGGCTAGCTCGTTTTTGGGGAGGAGGGTTCTAATGGTAATAGGATATAAATTATTGTTTTTGATGTTGGAGATGGATTTAATCGATGAGAAGGAGTCGGAGCAAATGATGTATTTTCATTTTATTTTTTGAACTAGTTTGGCGTGGCGTGGCGCCATCTGTTGATGAGATCGTCGATGACTTAACATAGAGGGGGTTGTATGATCATGTTAAAATACATATAGGATATTTTATTTACATTGTATTATGAAAATACATTTATTAAGAAAAAAGTATTTAAATATCCGTAAAGAGGTTTGAGTACACATTAAGAGTGAAACATATATAGACAGGGTAATCAAATATTAAAAGACGCCGGCACCCCATTTCATTACTTGGGTGGCGCCCCATATCGGCGAAAATGTGAACTAACTTTAATCCCAGTCATCTTTCACTCATGTCTAATTAGACTCCCAAATAGATCTCGATCCTCTCACTTACACTCTCTCTCCTCTCTTTTATTTATTTTACCTCTCACTTAAACTCTCTCCTCCCTCATATTTATGATGGACCGGTTTGCTCGATTGGTTTCATGTGGCGATTCAAACAACCCGCAAACAGGTGTTTCATCCCTTTGAAATGAATCTGGTAATAGTTTAGAGGTAGTTTTTTTAATGTATTTCTTGTAAGGGCCTCAATGGTAGCGACTGCGTATGTTTGCGTCCTTGTTTAGATGATAAATGAGATTGTTTTTTCCTAGACCTTCTCCTTTTATTCTTTTTACCTTCCCCATTTTGGAATCGCGTAAATTTATTAATATCTGTATTAGACAGATTTTGCAATGCAATTATGCTTTGTTCTTGGATAATGTTTCTTAGAGGTTTACGACCAAATTCATTTATTACAGCCTTTCCAGTCTCAGAAGTTTGATTTTTAATTGCGTTTATCCCCGAAAGGAATAATGGTTTTATGTAATTAAAAAGACCACTAAAAAAATGTCCAATTCCTCTACCTTGCTGGATAACTCTGGGTGTAACATATAGACTTCCTATATGACTTAAACCTCCTTCACACTGATTTCAGTAATATTGTTGATAATATTTCGTCATGTTGTCATACTCTGAAGAAATGTTTATCATTACAGTATTATTTATAGCATTTCTTTCCGTTTTCTAAAATGAAGAGTAACAAAAATTGGAGTTGCTGAAGATTCAAATGGTACTTTATAGCCTTTTAAATCGGTAATTAAAATTGAAATTTCTTTTGGCGTCCATATTTCAATGGAATAGTATTCAATATTTTTGAATTGTATAAGTTGCTCCTTTCCATTATAATGTAAAGCTCGAAGACATCGAGGTCTTTTGCTTCCAACACATCTTGGTTTGATAATGTCGATAATGTAAATAAAAATCAAACCGTTTTCAAAGGGTTCAGACTCCCCTGATTCATCTGCATATCTAGATGTTTCATTATTTACTAAGCTAATCACGAATTCTGTCGTTTGTTACAATTTTCTTTTTAGTTTATTAATTATACGAAAGCAAATTAATTTTGTTTTTTTTTTGTCCAATTTGAACAAGGTTCCTGTTTCTTACAGATCTACTCAACTTTTCCCGTCCACTGTTTTTCCGTCTGTCTGTCCGTCTTCATTAGCGCCTATATCTCAGAGACTATTAAAGCTAGAGCAACCAAGTTTTGTATCCAGTCTCCTGTGTTATCACACTACTCCAAGTGTATTTCAAAATTTCACCCCGCCGCCTTCCGCTCCCACAAAGGACGAAAGTCTGTGGCATACACAGTTTTGAAAATACGATAAAACTAAAAACGTAGAATCATAGATGATGACCATTTCTATCAGAGTGTTGAATCTGGATCAGATCGGATCATTATTATAGCTACAATGAAGAAAACCATTTCGAAAGTCATCGTTCCCTCTCGCTCTCTCTCACACGTGACCCCATCTGCTTTGCCCATTCGTATTTCTTGACGCCTAGTTCTCAGAGACTATAAGAGCTAGAGCCACCAAACTTTCTATCCAAACTCCTGTGATATCAAACCAGCACGAGTTTGTTTCAAAATTTTGCCTCGCCTCCTTCCGCCCCCACAAAAAACGAAAATCTGTGGCATCCACAGTTTGTAAGATACGAGAAAACCAATAGCGCAGAATCATGGAACATGACCATATCTACCAGATTGCCAAATCTGGATCATATCGGATCATTATTATAGCCACAATAAACAAAATCATTTAGAGTGGCTACGTAGATACGTAGATACTACGTTCCCTCCCTCTCTCTTAACTCTTCCTCGTCTGCCTTGCCACGCAAGGAGTAATAGCGATCCACGGCAATCTAAGTGTGAGCCCTATACTAGCTGCTGGCAGGTGTTCTCCCTTTCTTTTTCCCGCTTTGACCTTGTAACCCCCCTCTCCCACAAACAAGCGTGAAGCGCTGTCTGCTTGTCCATGCCCTACCGCAATCACCGCCCACCCCCATTAACAACTCAATCCGTCCTTATCCCCTAAAGAAAGAGAAAGAGAGAACCCTAACAATATCAAATGTCCAAAACAATAAGCCCCCGCCCAGGCAATGATTTATTTACATAAATATATAAATGTATATATGTACATACATATGTAAGTATTGATATGTAGGCATGTACTTATGTATATGTATGGATGTATATATTTTAAAACCAATGGACACATGTACATTCATATGTAAATATACATACATACATACATAACATAATATTCTAATATTGCATATTGTGATTGAATCAGCCGGTATTGGTAGGGGAGTGGTACCTGCGATTGCATGTGGTCACTCTGTGAAAAGAAATAGAATTGTCCACCAAAGAAACTGCGAAATCAAAACAAAACTGGCAAGCACGTGCGCTCTCTTTCTCTCTGTTTCCCCTTCCATCTTCTGACCATGACCCTCTCTCATAAAACAAAAGGGATGCGCGATGCGCTGTTTACATATCTTAGCAAGATCCAATTCTATTCTCTTCTCTTTTGAGTGACTCTCTCGGAAAAAACGGCCGAATTTTAGTAGGCATTTTTTGGGTATAACTAGTCGATATCGAGCCAGGAGAGCGATAGAGACTTTTCGATTGCCGATTGCGAAAAAATCCGTTTATTGATCAAATTTAAACTAGTTTAGCTTTTAACTTATTAAATACAAGTAGTGCTTGCAAATTAAGATATAGGGCTTTAGTTTTTCTGTGCCGATCGTCAGTTAGAAGCTATTAATAGTTGCTAACTGTAACGATGCATCGCGCGCTTTTCGGTGTTGCTGCTGACGTCGCTGCTTTTCTGGAGACTGAGGCCAGACGTCGCTGCTTCTATAGCGGCTGAGGAAGAACGTCGCTGCTCTCGCCAGGGGACGTCGCTGCTTCTCAAAAAGTCGTATTTTTAATTTCTTTTGTAGTTTTTGTAGTATATTATTCCTATATAATTATATATAATAATTTGTTTTATTTTATGTAATTATATATAATCAATAATAATTATTATTAATAATATAATTAATTAATTATTAATGGTAATTAATAATAATATTATTAATATTATATTATTAATATAATTAATTAATTATTAATTATATTATTAATACTTATTAATATTTAATTTTAAAATAATTATTGATTTTATTTTATTAGGTATTTATTTCATTTTATTTTTATTCGTTTTATATTTTCTCATTATATTTTATTTTATCATATTTTATTTTATTTAATTTTGTATTATGCCTCGACAGCATAGGCAATCTGCTTCGCAACAGTCTCAGAGACGTAAATTGCGACACAGATCAAATAGAGATAGAAATTTAGATACTTTAGAAGTTGTTGAAAACAGGGATA
Source organism: Drosophila algonquin (assembly GCA_035041765.1). Taxonomy (NCBI): domain Eukaryota; kingdom Metazoa; phylum Arthropoda; class Insecta; order Diptera; family Drosophilidae; genus Drosophila; species Drosophila algonquin. Next base: position 39,527 of record JAWNKY010003349.1, read on the forward strand.
TTTTAATAAATCCAGACTCCGAGTTCGTTGAACCGGTTAGGAATCAGCAGCCAGATAATGAGGGACAAAATCAGGTGACTGCTAGGCAGGTTTCAGGTGTAGGTGTAGGTCAGGAAGAGCAGGCAGCCGTCGCTGACGGACAGATTGGGAATGCTGAGGGAAATAGTGTTGCGATAAACGCACAGAACAGACGACAAGTGGCCGATACTAACCGTCGGTCCAGACGAAGGCGCAACCAAAGGTATAGGGCCAGAGAACAGACCCAGAATAGTGCCGAACATTCAGTTAGACGAGAAGACGCGCAGATTAGACGTGAGGAGCAAGTGGCCGATACTCTGCGTCGGTTCAGGCGAAGACAGGACTTGGACTATAGGGCTAGAGAGCAGGCACAGAACACAGTAGGACATATACAGAGACGAACAGACGCACAGGTTAGACGTGAGGAGCAAGTGGCCGATACTCTGCGTCGGTCCAGACGAAGACAGGACTTGGACTATAGGGCTAGAGAGCAAGCACAGAATACAGTAGGACATATACAGAAACGAACAGACGCACAGGTTAGACGTGAGGAGCAAGTGGCCGATACTCTGCGTCGGTCCAGACGAAGACAGGACCCACAGATTAGACATGAGGAACAAACGACAAATACAGAGAGACGACAGCGCATACGCAGAAATAATGAAAGAAGACGAATATTAGAAAGAGAGCAGGATAGAGTTCGCAGGGTCCAAGAAAGGAGTTTAGCTGATCGTAGGCGTGTCTTGCGAGCGAGAGACACTTTGGCACGCCAATCTGCTCGTTTCGAAGCTCGACAGTCAGCAATTGACGCTGCCAGAGCTGTAAGTCAGAGAGTTAGCCAATATAGGAGTGATAGCAGTAATAGTGCTGAGCAAAGTTTAAGAAACGCCTCCCGAATGCAGCAAGAACGAGCAAATATCTCCCAGGAGGATATGGCACATGTCGGACCCAGAATAAGGCTTAGTGGCCTAGAAGCTCTAAAAGTAGTTTAGAATAATAATGTAAAGCTGGGTCCTGATCAGGTTTGCCTTTCTTGTAAAGGCCTGTGGTTCCCAAACAAATTTCCAAGATTCCTCGCGTCCTTTTAGAAAGTGATTGCGAGGTTAGTGCTGAAATTTTCGCTCTTGAAAGTCTTCTAGAATTCTCTTCTGACTGCCCAACATTAAAATTCTGCAGAACATGTTATACCAACATAAAGAAGCGTAAAAAGCCTAGGCTTTTCTTCATTGAATTAGATATCCCTAAACTGCCCGACTGCTTAAAGGGGCTTACTCCATTAGAGAAACGACTGATTTCTCCTCGACTTCCATTTATGATTATTAAGCCATTATTGCCTGGGGGAAGAGGCCAAAATGCAATCAAAGGAGCAGTTGTAAACGTCCCTATTTCCGTTAGTGATATCGTGAAGGAGCTTCCACGAGCATTCCATGAAGCTCAGGTTATTCAGCTCCACCTGAAGCCTAGACAAGAGTATCTTCATGCCTTCATGGCTGAAACCATTAGACCTTCCAAAATTTTTGAAGCACTTCGTTATTTAGTTAGCACAGATTTGTATAAAAAACATAATGTCATAGTTAATGAGCAATGGATCTCTGGTTTCACATCCGATATTGTTCCATTCGTAGCATCTCAAGCAGACGCAGCCTTTTTAGAAAGTATCCAAAATAGAGATAGGAATGTAGACACAGAGCCAGCCCATCCCGACGCAGAGGTAGAGCCCGAAGAGCTCAACCCTGGCGGTCAGGAAACTCTGCTTGATAATAACGTACCATTTGATGATAGGATTATAAAAATTGCTCCAGGGCAAGGACAACGACCTCTTGATATGGTCTTAGATATTGACTCGGAAGAGTTATCTTTTCCCACTATTTATGCAGGTGTCAAAAGACAATCTTCTGAAATTTGTACAACCATTGTTAGATCAGAGCTTCGAAATGTAGATAGGAGAGGTTGTAGATCTGATAAACTGTTCTTCAATTATAAGAAGTTAGAACTCATTAAGATTCGCAATTATATTTCTATCTGCTAACGTAAGCGGAGCACGTCCAGTGCAGTTACGGCAGCTAATGCTCTTAATGAGAATTTCATAGGGGGACTAATTAACCACGATAAGGGATATAGGGTTCTTCGAGATATTCGCTCGTCTCCGGCTCATTGGGAGGAAGAAAAGAAGAAGGTTATGGCCATGATTCGACAGTTCGGCCTGCCGACATTTTTCATCACTCTGTCTGCTGCTGAAACGCGGTGGCCAGAGTTGCTTGTTTTGCTCAAAAGCAATGTAGATAGAGAGGTCATTAGCGAAAAAGAAGCAATGAATCTACAGTATAACGAAAAGGAGTGTCTCATCAAGGCAGATCCAGTTACTTGTGCTAGGTACTTTTGATCATAGGTATCGTGAGCTTTTGAAAGATATGAGGAATCAGGAGGGCATTTTCGGAGAAAACTTCGTCATCAAGTATTATTGGCGTGTTGAATTTCAACAAAGAGGTTCCCCCCGCATTCGCCGTATGTTTTGGCTGAAAGGTGCCCAAGCAGTGGATTTTACCAGTACTGAGTCAATTTCAACAGTTGTAGCCTTCATTAATACACACATTACAGTAGATAACACAGACTCAGAATTAGCTCCGTATGTTGAATACCAAAAGCATAGGCATACAAACATGACATGTCTTAAAAAAGTCAATAGAAGTGGAAAGAAAGTTTGTAGATTCGGTATTCCATACCCTCCAATGCCCCAAACGGAGTCCACTGCCGGAGGAAACTCCAAACCTTGATTTTCACCAAGGAAATTTTGGGAAAATTCAAGACCTACTGAATTCTGATCAATCCTCTGATATGATTGATCACCTGAGCATATTTGAGAATTTCCTTTCACACGAACAAGTGAGCCTCAATTACAAGGACTACAAATATGCAATATGTTCTGGTTTGAAGAAACTACAAATTTTTCTAAAGAGGTCGTTTGCTGAGATTAGCGTTAATGCTTATAATAAGCACATTCTCTCCATGCAAAGGGCCAATATGGATATCCAATTTATTTTGAACCCTTATGCATGCTATAGCTATATATTAAATTATATAAATAAATCCCAAAGGGGTATTTCTAAGCTTATGCGCGAGGCGGTAAGAGAGGTGCAAGGGGGCAATTATACGATTAGGCAAAAGCTACAGCACATTGGTCACAAATTTATTTCTGGCACTGAGATATCTGCTCAGGAAGCCGTGTATTGTTGTCTAGGTATTCCTTTGTCCGGAACTAGCAACAAATGCGTTCATGTTAATACTTTCCCTCCAGAGCAACGAGTGCGAATGCTCAAATCCAAAAGCATCCTACAAAATATGAATCAGGACTCCACTGACATATTCGTCAAAGGATTGCTGGAGCGGTATGAACAGAGACCAATCAATCTTCAGGGCCTGTGTTTGGCCGATTTTGCAGCAAATTATGAATTTAGTAAAAGCGGGAAAAGAGTTGGCCAAAATAGCGATGATGAAGAGGACGAAGAAAATGAGGTAGAAGTAGAAGTCTTTCTCCCTCTCCGCGATAATAGTGGTTTTATTAGGGAACGGACCAAGCCATCCATTTTAAAGTATATGAGGTTTAATATAAATACAGATAGGTCTAACTATTTTAGAGCATTAGTCATGCTGTTTTATCCGTGGAGAGATGAAGAAAGAGATTTAGTGAGCGTTAATTGCGAGGATGTTTATAACAATCATCAGGATTTAGTTAGTTCAAATTTCCAAAAATACAATGCGTTAGCAGATTTAGAAGACGTGTTTAGGAGGGCCATGGAAGCCGAAGCCAATAGGGAGGAAAATGTAGGTGAAGAGGCGGTTGATGAGACCATTGATGAGCAGTTCAGGGCTTTAGTGATTCCCGAAATAAGCTCTCAAATAAATGTTCTGACCTTGAATGACCAGGCAACGGATGAAGATAGGGGTATTCGATTAGTTAAGCTTCCTCCGATTGTTTCCCTTACTTTATTAGCCAGTTTAATAAGATCGCTTAAATTGAGGAAAAAAGCTTATCTCACCCATGTTCTGCATAATGTGAGAAATAAGGTAGTTTTTTTATGAGTTTGTAGGTGGCGGCGCAGGCGTCGGCAAGAGTAGGACAATATCTACCATTTTTCAGACCATTTCCAAGGAGTTTAATCGTAGACCAGGATCTAGCCCAGAAACTGTTAAGGTTCTTCTGTGTGCTCCCACAGGAAAAGCTGCATTCGGTATTGGAGGTGCCACACTTCACTCCATGTTTTCATTACCTCTCAATCAGTCTAACCATGCCTTTAAACAGTTGGGTCCAGATATATTAAATACCTTGCGTTCAAGATTTATTGATCTTAAAATTCTTATAATTGACGAAATTTCTACGGTCGGTGAAAAAATGTTTTCGTATTTGGATAAGCGTCTTAAACAAATATTTTCAAGGCCCGAGAGTCCTTTTGGTGGCATTACTGTTATCGTGCTCGGCGATTTAAGGCAGTTATGTCCAGTAGGTGATCGTTGCATATTTAAATCCTCATCATGAACGCATAATCCATACAGCGCGATAGTTGGCTCTAGTCTCTGGGATAGCTTCGAGTTTTTGGAACTTACAGAGATAATGCGACAGAGAGATGACCAAGCTTTTACAACCGCACTTAATAACATGGCATCTGCCCAAATGACGTCAGACGATAGTCAATTGCTTAGGAGCCGAATAGTTGACGGCAGTCAAGCCCCCAGAGATGCGATCCACTTATTTTATAGCAATAGCGAGACAGATAAGTACAACAGGGAGAAGCTATCATCGATAATGACTGCAGAATATACTTCAATAGCTTTAGACTGCATCAAGGCCGAACATCTTAACCCAGAAACCAAAAGCAAATATCTGGAGTCTGTTAAGAGTATCAAAACTTCGAATACACAAGGTTTGTGTACTTCATTGGTTCTTAAAACCACGGCTAAATTGGGTTTCGGAGGAATGTCAATGTCGATACATCAGATGGTCTTGATAACGGAGCCACTGGTGTTTTAATGCAAATAGATCTCAGCTCCTCCAATACCCCCGAACTTCTTTGGATACATTTTCTTAAGGAAAGCGTAGGAGTTAACGCACGGTCGAAACGCAGCCATAGTAACGAATCTTCATGGACCCCAATGCAGAAAACTACAAAAAGTTTTCAGTACCACCAAAACGAACAAGTTACTATTGACCGAAAACAGTTTCCGGTTGTAGCTGCAGAAGCTATAACTATTCATAAGAGTCAGGGAGCTACATACAGCAATGTGGTCGTCCACACTTCATCCAACATGCAAAGAGAGGCGTTGTATGTAGCTTGCAGTAGGGCCACCAGTGCGATCGGACTTTACATCGTTGGACCATTCATTCCTCCGAAACCCAAGCGGGACTGTCCTGTCGCGAAGGAGATGGAGAACTTACGTTCTGCCAAATCACTTCAAACCCACTTCGATTGTTTACTCAATCCGTCCGACCTTAATATTTTCTTCCATAATACGGAAAGCTTGCACTGCCATTTTAGCCATGTCTGTTCTGATCAGTTAATGCTCAAGTCTTCTATTTTGTGCTTCGTTGAGGCTTCCACTTACTCAAATGAAGCTTATAATATTCCTGGCTATTCCACTGCAGTGCGGTTAGATTGCCCTTCCGTAGCCAGCGGAAGTAGACAGAAAAGGGGCATTCTAATATTTGTTAGGAATGAACTTTTAGATCATTGTAGTAATTTTGAAAGTTGTCGATTTTACACAAATTCCGGAAACTTAGCATCTCCAGTGTTCGAGAATGCTTTGTTTAAGTACAAATCTGTAGGTGTTGTTGTTATTTATAGAACCCCCTCGTATCCGTTGCCAAAGTTCAAAGCAGAATTTGAGGACTTATTTCAGCGAAATCAGCTTTTAGATAGAAATTTCTAAGTGTTAGGAGATTTTAATTTATGTCTTCATAATCTTTCTGGCTGCTGTAGGGAAATTTATGTAGGTCATTGTTAGGCTTGGACTCGTCCACAACCAATTGCGATACGCATATTGACTGGGCGTTTTCAAACATTTCCGATAGCACGGCCACCGCGCGCACCTTTGAGACTGTCTATAGCTATCATAGTGGAATTCTAGTTAATGTTAAGGAGGCAGAAGATTAGATTTTGATAGGTTTGGATAGGTCAGCGACCCGCCCCCCGCACGAACCGTAAGCCCGTACGGACCGGCAGGAACCTGCAGGGGACGCGTATTCTTAATTATATTATTATTACTTTTAACTTTAATCTTTTATTTTGTTTAATCTCTTTTTTCCGTTTTTTTATCCGTTTTCCGTTTTATTATTTTGTTAAGTTTATATAACGTATATTTATTTGTAATAATTTTTACTTCTTTAGGTATTCATTTTAGGTTGGATTATTTCTACGTATTTAGGTATTCATTTAAGTATAGATATTTTTTTTGAAGGATTGGAATCCTATTTTTAATTTTTTTGGGGAATATGGAGCTTAAAAAAGCCTTTAAAAGCAGCTCAAGTCGACTCGTAGGTCCCCAAGATTATATTTTGGCTACAGTGACCCCATTGCATCGCGATGTCCTCCCCGTGGTATTCCCTGGGTACCAATTTAATGTATTTAATGTATTAAATTGGTAGCTAATTCGAGCGGCGTTTACGTATCAAATATGTATATTATATATGTAAGTTACATACAAGTAAATTACAAGGTTATACCTATACACATATACTAGCTGAGTACCGGGTATAAAGTAGAGCCGCGGCCATAGCCGCGGCTCACAACGTTCCCTCTCGTTTTTATTGTAGTGATTAGTTGTGTGGGGCTTAGAATCTATACAAA